>JAJHUR010099171.1:0-26173 GCA_027495735.1 Lutjanus campechanus | reverse complement strand
GTAGTAGGGTAGGTTGTAACAAGCAGAACTCATTGTATTTGACATTAACTCACATAATCTGTGACTGTATAGTCCAACTGAGTGTTATTTGTAGAAGACAAATTTGGAAAACATGTATCAAAGTTTGACAGATCTAGCATGTACAGTCACTGAATTAGTGATGCTCATATAAAAAAATCGTCACACCATCCCTTGTCTCCCCTAATGCTCTCATGTGCATCCCTCTGATCTACAGTTTGTACTTGTGTCCTGCTGCTTTTGTGCATATTTGAGTGCGTGCATTAAGTATAGCGGAGCGTACATATGCATAGGTATGTGCTATATGACCTTAGTCTTTGCTGTCCAGCTGCCCCTGCAGCATGTTACATGATGGGTGTGTGGAGCCGGTCTGGTCAGGAGAGCAGCAGCTGTTTGGCGGTCTGGTCTGCTTCTTCAGAGGAAGGCATATGTGGGTCTGACTGGCCAAGCTGTTCAGGGGTCACACCAGAATGAACCCTTCATAAGGTTGGATGCAAACAGGATTTGCAGTCACTAAGGCGCAGGATGTATACCATGTTTTAAGAGTGTAAAGCTAATGAGAAATATTTTGGAAATTTAGTTAAAGGGACAGTTCAGATTATCTGATGTAGGCTTGTATGAGGTACTTATTGATAGTCAGTGCATTAGCTACAGGAGATGGTGGTTTGCACACCCTACTTAGGAGAAGCAGACAGGGGCACCAGCAAGGAAGCTTAGCAATGTACTGCTGTGGACAGGATCAGCAACAAAACATATTTTAGCCACTTAGTCCACCTGAAATAAATCAATGGCAGTTTACGTGTATGCTATATTGAAAATTTCAATGCTTCATCTTGGAGTCACACAGCCTTTTCTCATGGAAAACTGCTGTTATATAAGCTCTCGCAAAACCAACTGAAGTCCATAGGCATAATCAGTCATTTTCCCTCACAGAACGGTCTTCCGCTGCCATGATCCGTTAGTTTGTTTGTTATCCTGTGACTTCGGTGAATCTAAATTATCCTTTTAAAACACTGAAGTCACATACAAACTAACAGACTGAGGCAGCGGTAGTAGTAGGTAACTCCTGTGTTCTACAAGGTAAAATGACTGATTTTACCCATGGAGTTTGGTTGGTTTGTAAGGATCAATATTTGCCTTACAAAACAGCATTTTGTTGCTCACCCTGTCCACAGATACAATTGCTTAGCTCCCTACACTGGGAATCCTGCAGCTTCTCAAAACTGGGGGCGTGCCGAGAGGCATCTATTATATCTATTACACTTAAATACATCCTAAAAACCCAAATCATATAATCCAAACTTCCCCTTTAAGCTGCTCTAAGATGGGCAGGATTGTTTTCTTTTCTAGCTTTCCTTTTACTTTGCTTTTTATTTTCTACTATTTATACACACAATACACCGTGCAATGCAAAGAAATCTTGAAAATTTTATTTGCAGTGAAAGGCCTGGAAGAGTCCTTCTGAGACTTTTCAAATGTGTTTACATTATATAAGAATCTTAATTGTACAAAGAATCGCTATCATCTTCAGCTGCCTGACAGTACAGCAATAAAAAGAAACTGAACTTAAAGGTTGTACATTAAAAATGTATCATAATCTTTTGGTACTGAAAATGCCCAAATGTAACAATCTACTGATGAGTGGAGCCTGTTAGCCTCAGAATGACCACATTAAGCAAGTTAAAACAAGGAAAAACAAAACACTGTGTCAAGAAGAGCCCCGGCTTAGTTGTGGAGGTGTCATTTTGATGTTCTCCTTGGAAATACTGTAGGCTATTCTATATTATAGAAACTTTAAGAAGTCTCATAGGAGTGAATGATTTATTAGCCAAACAGTATGTGACAGCCTTGCTTATCCTAAAAAGTCAGTGCCTGTATTGTGGTGCAGTATTAAAATGCACTTCATAAAAGCAGCCACGTTAAAGGACTCCGAGAAAGAGGCAGAAAGCTCTGGACTCACCACATTCCGGCAATAAAATCATCTCCTGCCTCAAGTCATTTCATAAAATGGCAGCGATAAAGAGATAGACTGCTCTTTATTGTTTTTAGATTGCGGGCACTTTGCGAACTCTCTTCGCCTGTGTCTAGAATAATGTAAATATTTCACAGCTATGTGCCCGCTAATACATAAAACAGATATATAAGTCCAATAAAGCTGCATAACTGTTTGTGCCTGGCTTCCCCTCAGGGGCCAAACACTTTAGCAGTGAGGGAATATTCCCCACTCAGCTGACAGAGGGGACACTGAGGCTTCCCTGATGAATGGCATACACCTGCTGGGCCTCAGAGACCAACAGAGCCGCACACAGCCTGTAGTACCATGACCGTCTTCTTGAAGAGGACCATAAAGTATCCTGAAAGTTCAAAGTGCTTAACAGGAGAATAACTCTGCAGCAGAATGAATGACAAAGTAGAGGAAGGAAATTGGTTGAAAGCTATTTTTCTGTGCTACTTCATCAAGCCCCCGTCATATGTTAAAAGGGATAGGCTACTCTGAATTATTTGATATGGTACTTATTGATAGTCAGTGTATTAGCTACACTAGATGCCAGTTGGCACACATTCATTTTGGAGAGCAGAGAGTTGCACCATGGAAGCTAAACAATATCAACAACAAATATCAGTTTAAGTATAAACTAGGTTTAGAATATTTTCACCGCTTTACTTTGCCATCAGACAGCCTCTCCTGACTGGAAACTGCTGTTATTTTTAAGTCAAATATCATTCTCTCTGAACCAACGAAAGATGAAAGAAAGATGAAATCAGTAATTTCACCTCACAGAACACAGGAGATGCTTGTCTATTACTGCCTCCATCTGTTAATTTGTTTGTGTTATTGTGTGACTTTGGTGAATCCAAACTATCCTTTAAGAACACAGAGGTCACACATTAATACAAACAAACTAACAGATCGAGGCAACGGTAGACCAGCAACTCCTGTGTTCTGTGAGGTAAAATTACTGATTTCGCCTGTGGAGTTTGATCAGTTTGGAGAGAGCGATATTTGGCTTATATAACAGCGGTTTCCCATCAGAAAAGGTGTCTGGCAGCAAATTGAAGCAGTGAAAATATTCTAAATGTAGCTTACATTTAAACTGATATTGATTTTTTTAGGTGGCTAAAATACGTTTTTGTTGCAGACCCTGTCCACAGCAGTACATTGCTTAGCATCCATGCTGGTGCTCCTCTCTGCTTCTCCAAACTGGGGTCATGCTGACCAGTATCAACTGTAGCTAATACACTGATTATCAATTTGTACATCATACATCCCCGTATCAAATAATCCAAACTAATCCTTTGAATAATTGATGGATATAAATAGAAATGTACTCAATTCATTCGAGAAAGTCTTTTTTGCACCCTGCATTAAATGTAGCTTGAAAATATGCAAGCTCATGCTTGTAAACAAAAAGAAAAGGAAATGAGTTTATTGAACTCTTTATCGGTAAATGCTTTGTGGTGTTTATCGCTCACACCAGCTCATAACCAATAAGGCACAGAACAGACAAGGAAATTGTTGCACACTGTGGGCAGCATTGCAACTATGCAATCACCCAGGACAACAAAAAAAAGCCCGTCTAAACAAATAGCAGCAATCAGAATGGATGCCATCTCTTGGCGTTGCTTTAAATGCCAGCAGCAGACAAGATACTCATTAGGAAGATGATGATGGAGGGGAGTATTCAGATGGACTAGTGGTGGAAACACAACAGCAGACAAAACAATGGGCCTAAATTGAGAGGGACGATTAGCATCATTTTCAATGTCATTCACTTTGTTTTGTTTTGAAAACATGACAAGGACGATGAATTATGAATTTTTCTGAACTGTTTTGAGAATCGTTAGGC
The DNA here is from genome assembly GCA_027495735.1 of Lutjanus campechanus. Lineage (NCBI taxonomy): Eukaryota > Metazoa > Chordata > Actinopteri > Lutjaniformes > Lutjanidae > Lutjanus > Lutjanus campechanus. The sequence goes on along the minus strand of JAJHUR010099171.1, from coordinate 22,307 downwards.
ATACATCAAACCACCGCTGAATGAAAGGAAAAATGTGACAGTAAGCTAAATTTGCATTGCTGACACATTTTGTTTTTATAATTGGCTGTGAGCTACATTTGAGATGTTCTAACATTATGAATTTACAGGAACTTGGCAAATTATTTCAAACTTCATACACAATCCTGGAAAAGATGTTTGTCAGTAATTCTGACATAAGATCCGATACACCGATGTTCCCTGAAGAAAACAGGATTTGTTGTGTAAAAATCTCTGTGAATTCTTCTGTCCAGTATGTGCTACAGTGACTTGCACAGTGCTCTACACATAGATATGATGTACAGTAGGGCTAGTGTGGACTTCACAGCCTCCCCCTACATTCCATCAAAATGATTGGGGGTAAAAAAAAAAGCAAAATTGCACAAAATTGACCCACTGGTCGCCTCATCTTTAAATCTAAGTCCTTGCTTGCTGTCTTAAACGATTACAGAGAAATGAAAACACGCATGGGGATTTACAGGCATACGGCCTGACCTCTCATCCATTTTACCTACCACTGGGACCCATTGTGACCCTAAAATTGCCAATATTGAAGCTCAGTGGGGTGAGTAAGAATCGAGGAGGGGGGGGCTAAAAGACGAGACAGCTACAGCTGTGCTCTGCTCTTGCCTCACAGAGACAGAAGAAGAGGGGAAAAAATCATAATCTCACGCTGTCTGATGCAAGCTTAAATGCTCTATTGCTTTGCCGATCACGTTGCGCTCCCATCATCTTTCCCTGGCGTCTCCAAGACAAATCTGGGCTGCTGCCATGCACACACACGCAAACCACTATGCACGGCAACAACAGCAGCTGAGGCGTGATGAATGACGCTCTCGTCCCGACGGGTCCCTGTCGATGCATGTTCAAGTGGATGGGATTGAATTTAACCATAGAAATGACAGACCATTCTTTTTTGGGGCATGGGGCAGGCTACATGAATCGTTTGTGGCGACGAGGGGCTCGGTGATTGATGCCCCATGAGGAAGAGCCAGCGGATCTGTAGAGAAAGACGAGGGAAAACCACCCTTGTCATAAATGTGAGCGTCTGGAGAATCCAAGGGTTGTGATGCTTTTCCTGAATCTAGCCACTCCTTATCCTCTTTACCACCTGATCCCTGTTTGAAGGAGCTTATACCTCTTCTCATCCAACTAAAATGGTCCTATTTATCACACCCTGACATTTCTGTCATCAGTGGCCGACAATGATGTTGGATGAGACACTTGAGTAAAGCTCTAGAGAGCTACAGCAGAGATGCAGCTTCTTTGGCCAGCCTGCTGAAGTGAAATGCAACTTGCACTTCAAATTACATTTTTGCTCATAGTTTCAGTTTTTGAAGGTTTACCACTCAAAATTTGTAGTCATCTTTAAAATACTGGGCCCTTAGTTTCTGGCTGTAGCTGTGCCGGTGGCTAGCTATTTGAGGTCGGGTGACCGCCTTTTCAAAACCCAAAAGTTGGACCCTCAAGTTTACCATGGACGACATTCATGTATGCACTTATGCATGCACCATGAGGGGGGCCTGCTTACTAAAGCAGCTTTATATCACTCTTCCTCTACAAACTACCTTCGTGTAGTAGTTGCAGAGAAAACACTGTGTAAAACTCAACCAGAAGCTAGCAAAAGTCAACATAATTTTCAAGTCCTTTCTTACATGTTTGCTCCTGTATTTTTGGCTTTGGAAAGGCAAAAAAAGAGGCACCACTTTCTTACTACAGCAGCATGCCCACTGTTTTGCATGTAAGTGGTTTAACTGGCCTGCTGTGCCCAGTAATGTTTGCTAAGCTAAGATTGGGTGATTGCTCTTCAGGGGAGAGGTTTAGCAAATGGTCAATTAGCAATAACACAAACATATATGAGCTATCCTTTCCTGGAGGTAGAAAATAAAAGCAGCAGGCTTCTGCAGCTCACTATGAATGTATGTACAATGTAAATAAATGTATGTTAATTGTTAAAATCTGAGTTTAGCCAATTGTGTACCTTGGTTTAAGATTCCGAATGTTGCTCAAACTGAAGAGCCCTGCAGAAACCTGTCTTAACACATAACCCTCCTCATCACTGCAAACAATTACAAGTGGACCTGGCATCCCTGCATGGGGACTCCGGCGCTCGCAAGGAAATGCTGAAGCCTCCAGAACAATGGAGGGGTTAAGAGGGTGAGACCCCAGGAAGGATTAGGAGCATGTTTTCCACTATCTTCACTTCTGCAGGCATCTCCGCAGACCTCTCTCAGGCCCCGCAGCCCGCTCGAGCTTGGCTCCGGCTTCTTATCCACTGCAAGTCCTGGAAGCAGCGAAAACATTCAGAGTTCCAGTCTCCAAATCAGCTGGGGTAACAGACAAGGATGCCTGATGTCCCCAAGTGTACTCCGCCCACCCCCCCTCGCTCACATGCACACACATATACAAAAGAGAGAGGGAGTCTTGCTAATTCGCTAACATCATTGTAGTGAAGAAGAATGCAATTAAAACTGCTCTTGATAATTAACCCAGATCCATCTCCAACCCCATCTCTGCTGATTATATAAACGGCCATTACCAGGGAGCTATGAATATTCATCAGTCGTGAGTGGTCTTAAGATGGTAGTCATTTTATCTTTTTGGGTGGGTGGAAATGGGGTATGGAAGGGAAGGGGGGGTTATTTGGCTGTGACTGATTACCACACAGTTGGGGAGAATGTAATCCATGACTGCAACTTCAAAGCGATTTTGCTGTTAATAAGCATTTTGTTGTTGTCTATTTGTCGTTAAGTTGCACATTTCTTTATCTACTTGTTTGTTGATTCTGTTTGAGGTCTTAAGTGTTTGCAGCACCAACAGTTAAGTATTAAATTAAATTAAATTACATTTATGTAAATTAGATTCATGCATATTTGCCGTTGCAAAACAAGAGCACACAAATACTTTTCCTCATATCATGAGATAAAATTATTTTTGCAGCAAACAGCAACAGAAGACCATTCAGCATTTGACTATATATTCACATATATTATTAATGGGGACCTATTATGCTCATTCCAAGCTCCATATTTACATTTTCAGTCTGGGTGACTGACTGGGTGGGTCTTGAGTATCTTTGCATGATTTACAGTTCAAAAGCATCCATTTTTATCTTATACTGGCCCTTTATGCAGCCCCTCTATTCACCCTCTGTCGGAAACAAGCCAGTGTAGCTCCCTCCTCTTTAAGGCTCCTCTCCCTGAAAGCCCACCTTCTTATGATTGGCCAACGTCTCAGAAGCTTGCTGAGGGGCATGACCCTCTGCCTGTGAGCCAGTTACAGAGAAAGTGTTGGTTGGTGTACAAAAACACAACTTTATTCACTGATTTAGGTGAAACTATGATGTCCTCCGGCTGCTCTGCCTCTATTTTTGACTATTTACAGAGTCTCCTGATGGACAGAGCTGTGAACTACTTAAGCTGCTAGTTGGCTAGTTTGCTCAGAGATAGGTTGGGCTATGCAAGACTATAGCATCCATTGCTTCTGAGCACCGATTTAGCACGGAAAATAGCGATATGGAATACTGAATTTGATTAATTTATTACAGAGTATAAATGAGACAAAAATTAGATTTGAAAAATGATAGAGGCAGCTGGAGCAGAGTGTTTCTGGGGGCTAATTAGTGTGCACAAGAACACAACTGTTACAACTTTATTAACTGATTTGGTGAAACCGGATCATACTTTATGGATACTTATGGATTAAATATTTTCTGGTTTTCTCTCTGATGTCCTCTGGCTGCTCAGCCCCAACTTTAGGTGATTTATAGAGTTTTCTTATGGACAAAGGTTTACTTGTTGATAGTGGTTAGCCCCTAACTGCAAATTAGCCATGCAGCTGACTCTGGACTGAGAGCACAAAACATCAGGAGAGTGCATGGCTAACTAGCAGTGGCAGTTAGCTACAAGTAAACATGTAAGTCTATCAAAAACTCAGTGAGTCATCAAAGTTGAGCAGTCGGAGGACATCAGAGGGAAAATCAGAAAATATGTAACTTCTTCAAAACTGAAAAGACACTTTCTGTGAGACATACTGAACACAAACACAAGTGCCAACATCCGCCCGTACACAAAAGTAGAAAAAACGTTGGAAATATTGCTCACTTTGACGTGTTTACTTAATTATTGACATGGTTAAAACACCATCCAACACTGTAAATTTATATATATGACAGAAGATAAGGAAAAGCATAATATGGCCTCTTTAACTTTTTTATCAAACAGTGCCCACACACTCTCCAAGAAATCTGTCAGGCTCAAAGTTTAGTTGAGGGAGTTGACAGAAATAGGTTTCAGTACATTATAAATGGGTGGGGGGTAATCAGTCTTGTGAATTGTGACCACATTGTGTCAATGCTGTGATCTTGCCATAAGACTTCAGCAGCGGCAAACAGAGCAGAACAGAGAAGAGAGAAAGAGGGTGGGAGTGAGAGAGCAGGGGAGGAGGGAGAGAGTGAAAGAGACGGAGAGAAACCTTTCATGATAAAAACTGCCCGCTCACAGTGCGATAAATTGGGGGATGACACAAGTCACAGCACAACAAAAGGGGAGAACATTGGATGGGGACCCTTCACTGAGAAATTGATGAGATCGAGCCTGAAAGAATTGTCTCTGTGAGCCAACACTGGGGCTTAGCTCCCAAAACACTCCAGGATTAAGACAACATCCCACTGGAGGTGGAGTTGGCATGAGCCCATTAGTCCCTCATGATTTCTCTGACACTTTTCTCACTTCTTTGAAGCCACTAATACCTTGTCTCATACTCATAGTGTTTCCATTGTACGAAGAGAATACATACAATAACACAGATACAACCTCCTGAAATAGTTGCAAAATTCAAGGATCAGGTAGTTTGTTTGAAGGCAGGATTTGTTACAAGTGCGGCTCTGAACCAGGAAAGAGAAGCGGCATATTGAACAGTTCATCACACAAAATCAGCACTTCCCGACTGATAAAGTGATCTGTTTGAGATCAGTATAGCCTCCTCCAGCAGCTCAGGGCAGGCGCTGACACTTGAAGACTTTATCCAGCGTGCACGTGCCCTTTCTTTTGATTTTATTTTATCTATCACAAACAGGAAATCAAAACCCTGGTATCAAATAGTGACATTTCTGTTAACATTTCTTGTGCCCTATCATCCTAATGGCATGCTAATCCACCTGCCTTTGAGCTACTCACTAAACTGGGATGTAAGTGGCAATCATGACAATGTTGCAAAATATTCATTTTAGCTCACAGCAGCATTTAGCACTGTATGTCATTACCAGAGTGTCTTTTATTTTTTATTTTTGGTAAATTAAAGAACAAATGGTCTTTAAAAGGCCGTTAATAATATGGCAACAGGAAGTTTATAAGAATATTTCCACACAATGCATAAAACTGAACATGTCTGTGTATTTTAAACTGCAGATTTATTTATTTGTTTATTTCTAATACTTGTGTCGTTATTAGATAGCCTGCAGTACACAGATGGCAGTAATCAGGGGGAGGGAATGACATGCAACAAAGTTATTGCTGCATGCAAAATTTGAGTTTGGGCGGGTACCATACAATCGATTTATCAGAGCTTTTTCTCTGAAAACAGTTGCTTGGACACAGAGTTTATGAGGACAGTTAGACCAAATCAAAACATTGAAGTTGCAGGCTGTAAAACCAAAACCAAATATAAACTGTATAGATAGTGGACGTAGTTTAGCCAATGTGGACGTGCCTTAAACCTTCATCTTCCCGAAGGGCCAGCAGGGGGCAATTCTATTTGTTTCAAAAAAAAGAGGTCAGATTATTTCTGATCTTTTGAGAAAATTACTCTATTCCTCACATTCGGCTTGTCTAGGTTGGTTCACCTCTCAAGTCAAAGCCTCAAAGACTTTGCATTAAGTCTTTGAGGCCTGAGTAATAAACATTTGACTGTGTTGCTGTACACCTGCTCAAGTTCCTGTTCAGCCAGCATTATAATAAAGGTCATCACCAAATGTCTTTCTGTGCTTGTGTGCTGCAATTAGGTTCAGCCAATACCCGTTACAAGGTTTGTGAGTCCTTAGAGAAGTAAACAAAAGCAGCTTCTCATTTCTAGCTGACGACGGTGGATTTTGTCGGCTAAAATAATGACTCACAAGCATAAACAAACAAGTTACCTAACAGCTTTGCACATGATATAATGTTAATGCTAAAAGACTGAGGCTAAAGCTAGCTTACATCTAGCAAACATTGGTCAGATGGTGAAATATGGCAGGTATATCCACATGATGACAGAAATACACTCATTAGGGAAAAGGAAGCACAGGGACTCGGACCTTGAGATGGGTTACCCAGCCGGACCACAACTGCAGAGGAGAGCTAAGCTAACGTTGCTTAGACTTAAGACAGTGAGCCAGAGTGAGATGCATCGTCTTCGGCCCACTTTGATTCTGCACCAGCCCACACCATCCTCCTCAAACCCCCCACATAACAAATGCAGATGCAGTGGTATCTAAGGAGGTAAGGTTACTGCAGCTAGTAAGCTAGTGTTAGTTAGCCAGACATGCTAATGTTTGCAGTTTATGTTAGAGAAGATGAAGACAGAGTTAAATCCATTCCACAGACATGTGCTCTTGTGTTTCACGTTTTTGAGAGACTTAAAAAAAGACGCCATCGTCCAGATTCTTGAAACACGATTGTCGCTCTTCTCAGAGCCTCCTGCACACCGCTTCAACATGTAGAGAAATGGAAAGCTTGACAGCTCCAGTTATGGTTGCTGACCTATGACTGGACAGTTGCTGTCTGGAGGCGGGGCTAAGCGAAGGGTCAATTGTAGTTCACAAAAAATGAGTGACATTAGCATGAATTTACATGTAAGTTAAACAACAGTTCTCCATAAGTTACTCCTTTTATCTTACATCTTATCTTATGTGAGGGTTTCAGTGGGTTTAAAAGATCACGTTTCAGTTCCTACATCTTGTTTCTAGCAGCTTAGAAACCAGTAGTTGTTGGAAGACAAATATTTTTAACCTTACTCACTCAACACACACACACAATCTCACTCTCTTTCCCAACAAAATTAATACCATCACATCCTACCCTGCAGTTTGCAAACTGAAAATAACCTATTCACCAGTCAACTAGTCATTTGTCAAAATCCAGATTAAGTGAATATACAAGCTGACTTGCCTTTCATAGCTGTTTAAAGCAGCTGTAGGTTTGATTGAGCGTAGCCTGAAATAATGTTAGACTGCTGTCACCATGAATTTGGACTGATTCACAGCTGAACAAACTTAACACCTTGGCTAAATAGGGTCCTGACCTGCCATCACAGACTTGATATTGAGCCTAATCAATTGTCTCATGTGCAAACCGCAAACAGGTTAAATGCTCACTGACCAATGGACAGAGTTTATTCATTAAGTGAACCACTGACCCACTTAAGGAATAAATCACTCACATTTGGACTGTGTCTCTGGACCAGAGAGTCATTAAAATCTGTCTGATAGACAACTTAACCAGCTGAACACACACATCACTCATATCTGCACTGTTTCCTTTGTTGTGTTTGATAAAGCTACATTACAGCTGAAGGCTTTGTTTAGTCTGAATTAAGATGTTGATTCAGCAACAGAGCTGCTAACCCTGAGGCTAACACTGACGGGCTCAATGAACTGAACAAAATGTACAGTCGTGCTCTCACCATTAATTTTCACGTTATTTGGGTGTTGTATAGAGGGCATTAAATGAAAGAACAGCAAAGTTTAATCATTTGTGATTTGATGTGATTGTTATTGAATGTTGATCATTTAGCCGGCCAGCGTTTGGCACACAGCAAGTCACATCACAGTAGACATCAACTGTCAGTGTCTTAAACCAAAGAAACATGTGTCTCTGCTGATGCTTTGTCCAAATCTACACCACTTTATTTTGAATTCTAGTCAAGATCTCAACTTAAACAAAGATAGCAAATGTGTCAGACTCCATTACAGGGAAATGGCGGGTGAAGTGGTGCAAAGTCACCTTGACTATTTCTATTTGATGTAATGGAGCAGCCATAAAAACACATTTCAGTCAGTGCACACATTATATACAGTAGCTTAAATAAGGTGATGGAACAAGCACAAGCAGATAGTGAATATACACATATAATATTGCATTATAATGAGGATTGATATTTTTTTTCTAAATTTCAAGAAAGATATGAGATGGAAATTTTTAAATTTTAGGTGGAAAATTCTCAAATTGCCCATCACATAACATAGTTGACATTTGAGATGACAGTAATAGGAAAACACATATACTTAAAAGTCCAGTGTGTAAGACTTTTTCAAACAATGGTATTAAAAAAAACAACAGGATGCTTTAAACATATTTTTGTAAATTGTATGTCCCAGTGCTATGATAAATTGTCATGATTCATGCTGCAATTTATTTCTGTGATGTGGACAGTTCAGAAACTGCTTCTAGGATGTTATGAAAAAAGAGATGGGGAGAAATTAGCCTTTGCAAAAAGTAAATCAATACTTAAACTACAGAGTGGTTTCAATATGATTTTTAAAAATCTATTTTTGATATTGAAAATTTGTTTTGTTTTTTAAGGACACTATTACTTTGTGTGTGTGTGTGTGTGTGTGTGTGTGTGTGTGTGTGTGTGTGTGTGTGTGTGTGGGTGGGTGTGCATGGGTTGGTATTTATGTTAATATATGTCACACACTGTATGCTTGCTTCTGTGTGCACATGTGCTTGCTTGGATGTGTGTTTCTATGGCCTGTGTGTGCAAACATGGTGCATAAAATCCCATGTTTTATGTTTTACTATAAATGTCACGGTCTTGAAAGAATGTGTTGACTTATGATGATGCTCTCAGGTCTCATACACTTCTCTGAGAAGAACCACATTGTTCGCTTCAAACCAGAGTTTTCATTAAAATGGCAAAAAAAATCCAAGGATCTGGTTATGGAAACATTTTGAAAACCAATGAAGCATTTGACTCACAGCTGTGTGCAGAGAGAAGCTGTCAAGAGGTCAGTGTCTCTACCACATCATGTAGTCTCACACACACTGCATGAACAGAACACCATCTGGAGTTTGACTTAAAAAAATCAGGTTTAGCCTGGAGAGTTTATGTAGCTTTACTATAAAATCACTCATCATAATTATAATTATTGTAGAAAATTGAGCATTTTTCACTTAATGTTTGATGGTAACTTTAAACTAATGTCAACAATATGAAACTGCATGTGTGCAGATTTAAATGAACACTTTTCTCCAGTGAGGTAGACCGGGGATGGTAGTAACACTTATTGTTTGAGCATCAGTAATTTGACTACCACAAATAAAACTCACTTGGGCATCTTCTACACAATCACAGATTACATGGATACAAATACAAAGAGTTATGTTGTTGACCTCCCCAACTAGTGGGGTAAGTTGTAACATTAATTGGGGATAGATAAAACAATGAGAGGTAACTTGCTGATGCAAGATACACACTATCCAATGTATGAAAGAACTGTTTTTAAAAAATAAACGGTTTTGTATATAGTGGACAATTTAAAGCGGCAAAAACACTTTAAGTGTGTGTGTAGACTTTATTCCTGAAAAGGAGATAGGAGTGTATGGCATGGCTGCAGATCTTTTCTGATTGTTAAAACTGTGTTACAACTAGCCCGATGTTACAACACTCCCCGGTCTCCCCTACTGTAGCTCTTGACAGTAAAGTAAGTGGTCCGTTGTGATGTAGTACTGATCAAAGCAGGGTTTGTACCATATACTTTCTACAATGTTATATAGAAAGACTTGAATCAGCATAAAACACCAAGCCCCATTAATGTGTTGGCTGATTTATGATCCATCAGACAGTTAATTAATTTGATGAGACACAGCAGAGTGTCACTATCAAGGAGGGTCATTCGAAACAGAGGACTACATTTTTTTCCAAGGATAAAATTGTCAAGTGGTTTTATGTAGGAATGTTCTTCATTTTGGTCAAACATAAGTGAAAGAAGAAAAAAAGAAAGGACTACAGGGACGACGTCTTTAAAAAACACAATTAGATGGATGGAATAGTCTGTCAAATGCTCCTATTTTCATTCTCTCACAACACTTCCATCAAATTAATCAGCAGAAGAGGACAGTTGTATTACACAGCATCGCTAACATTTCTGGGCTGACTGACAGTTTCAAAGAGGTAGATTAATTTTGTCAAAAATATGATGGGGGTCTTGAAGCCATTGCAAGAGGAAATGAGGATGTCGGAGTCAATTTTTCTGCCAAATAGAGTAGCCATCGTCTCAAGTTTCAATCTTTTTTTCTCTTTACATACATCTGTCATTCTTTTCTTTGGCTAATGAAATGAAAAAAAAAAAAGAGTTGAGGAGTGGGCTTCTCTTTTCAATTCTCAATTAATATACAAACAGTGAAACAAGCAGTGAAAATTTGATCTCTTTTGACATTTTCTCAGTTTCAAACATTATTTATTTCACATAAATAATTAAAACTGCAGCTGCTCCTGTTGGAGCTACTTTGTTCCAACATGGCGCAGAGACAATATTGCTGTTTTTACACCCAAATAAGTGCATATTTGGAGGTTTTCTTTTAAACGGCATTACACCTGCTAAAAATAGGCAATTGACCCTTTTCCCATCGCCATTAGAGGAGTTTGCCTTTCAGTTCAGCTGGAAAGCAGAGACTCATGTCTGTGCAGGGGAGCAGAGAGAAAGAAATTTACAAAGTTGTTAGTAATTTTGTAGTTTTGCAGCTGTATTTCTGTGATTTGAAGTTTAGTTAATGTTCTGCGTTGCTGTTTGTACATTCAGATGTCTGCCTTATTTTACTGTTTTATGTTCATTTTCAGCTGTAAAGCAGTTGTGTTAAGTTACTGCCTGATTTTACTGCTCCATAAAAAAGCTTTTAGACAACAAAATAAGGGGGGACTTTTATTATGAAGAGGTAAATACAAAAAACTCCACACCCCACTGTGCTGGGCAAACGCAAGTCAAACCAAGTCAAGAAGCATGTGTATTGAAAAGAAGCAAAAGAGGGCAGATGTTTAGTTCAGTTGGTAGAGTGTCCAACCCATGTATGGAGGCTGTTAGTCGTCTGCAGCGGCTGCTGGTTCTACTCCCGCTTGCGGCCCTTTGCTGCGTGTCATCCCCTCTTTCTCTGCCCTGTTTCCTGTCTACTTTCTGGCTGTCCTGTCAATTAAAGGCAAAACTGCCCAAAAAATAACTTAAACAAAAAAAAGAAAGAAAGAAAGAAAAGCAAAAGAGTCATAGAAGTTACCGAGGGAGGTGACACGTATTCATAACAGAAGCAACAGAACAGCAGAAAAGGGAAATTGAACTCTGTACAGTACATTTATTCAACTCATCATTTCAAGTCAAAAGACTTTAAGTTTGAAGAACTCATTTTTTTAAGTTCTGAAAATAAATACTACAAGGTTTGAGTTTAATTAACTTAAACAGATAAAACATGTATAATTATGTTAAATTAATGAGAAAAAAATGAGTTGATCCCAGAAAATTCTTCTTTTTTTTAATTTATTTTTACAGTGACTGGAAAAATGTGGAAGAACTACTGTACCTGAAGTCTCCCCTCAGTCACTTGCTCTACATACGCCTTCATCCCTCACACTATCTCTCCCTCTCTCTGTGTGATTTATCTATCAGTCTGTGGTAGGATTGACTCTCTGCTGTACAGCAGGCCATTAAAGCCTGGGGGAGATTCACCTTGCCGGGCAGCTGGCTCAAATGAAAAGCTAAAAGAGCACATTAACTCATCAATATGAGGGCATGAAGATGAAAACAGTTGTCAAAGGCCTGCCAGAAATAACTGATCGCATAATGCGGCTCTATTGTATGTAAGTGAGGTCACGGGAGTCAAACAGCAGCTAAAGACACGAGGAAGTGAGAACACAGAGTCCTGGCAGTCTTTGATAGGCGCACTACACAGAAAATTCTCTGTAAAAATACGGCTGAGTGTGTCATCTTCAAAACAAGCTATTAATATGTCATGCAGCAAGCTGAGATTAGAGCTGTGCTTTTACTTAGTGTTGTCAATGCTTTTCAAAGCCATTAGACAGCGCTTTCAGTAACCTTTCAAGCTGTTTTAATTTTTGGTTAACATACAATTTATTCATTTGCAAGTCTTGATGCATATTTGAAATCACGCATTGTAGCTCATCCTCATTTTGATCAGTGACAACTTTTTGATGGTAAAAAGTCAAATCCCACAAACTATTTCGAACAATGTTTCTCTTTGCGTGGTCTTGTGCACACACACACACACACACACACACACACACACACACACACACACACACACACACACACACACACACACACACACACACAAAGACATTTTCTGAATGGTACTCGCCATGCAGCATGAAACACTGTGTGCAGAACACATTAGCGTTGGGTATCCTAGAGCGGGTGCATCACTCAATACCAGTCACAAACCATTTACCACATGGTGGGGGAAGCTGCTTCCACTGCAGCGAGTCCCTCACACCATCTCAAGTATCATTGCATGCCTCGACACAAATTGCTGCAAAGGTCCACGTGTACGTCTTCATGCATAATTTCTGTTTATTTCCCTCTTTTACATTTTCCTCTTGTTATCACTTGTGCTGAAAGCTCTTCCAGCATCAATCAGTTTAGTTAATTGGGCTTCATTCGGAAGGCTCATACTGTATCTGTTACATGTGGAAATTTAATTTTATACTCGAACACATTAAGTTATGTCAGTTTTAGTTGCAATTACATGTGCATCACTAGGCAACCAACCCTGCAAACCTGGAGAAAAAACACCCACAGTCCTTTTCAGCATGTCAGCAGTTTATTTTCTTTCCTGTGCCTTAATCCTCGACTTGTTAAACACTGAACAAATTCCCGAGGAATTTTTCTCTCTTGTACGTCTCAGAACCAATGGATCTTTACATTTGATGTTTTACAAGGAGATGTTGTTTTGTTTTAGCACTCAGGCATGTAATGTATTTACATATTAAATTATACATAATTTTTCATCATCGAACTTGAGCAGAGACAAAAAACTATGATGGTGCAATTAATTAACTTCGTGATGTTTTAGTTTTTCTTCCTTAACGGAGTACTTTTGATTATTCGATGTGGGGTTGTATGAGGTACTTATCAATAGTCAGTGTGTTACTTGCAGTAGATGCTGGTCAGCACACTCACGGTTTGGAGAACTGGAGTATCGGCAAGGAAGCTAAGCAATGTGCTGCTGTGGACAGAGCCACTTAAAAAAGGTCTATCTTAAGAACACAATATCATCGCTCAAGCAGAAATCTTGTATGTCCACACAAAAAAATCAACACACATCATCAAAAATCATCAAACACATTTTTCAAATAAGAAAAGCATATATTACATATTTCTAACACAAAGGCTTTCTGGCAGAAGGCTCTGAAGGCCAACTTCTCCCATGTGTACCTTACAGCACTTCATTCTAGATGGAGGTGCATGTGAGTTATGATGTTTTCACAATGCAAAGTCGACATAGTTTGAAATGTCTTTTTATGACAACTTGACATTAATCAGGACAAAAATGCCCAGGAAATTATTCATGACACTGTTACAAAAGCACTTGATTGTGCCACCAAATATTTTAAATATAACATATATTTAAAGTGATATTGATTTTTTAAGTGGATAAAATACATTTTGCTGCTGACCCTGTCCACAGCAGTACATTGCTTAGCTTCCATGCTGGTTCTCCTCTCTGCTTCTCCTAATTGAGGGTGTGTCGACCGCCATCTCCTTTGGGTAATACACTGACTATGGATAAGTACCTCATACAATCCCACATCAAATAACCCGAACCATCCCTTTAACATGCACAGGCACATCTTCACAGATCTCTGCCTATTACATCCACATTTCTTAAAGTTTCGCTTTTTTTCTTCATCTGAACAAATCTCAAATTAATTCTATAAGGCTTATCCCACTATGCTTTGAGTGGAGGTCATTTCTGCACACAATTACGTCAGAAATGAAGTAGACAGGGGAGAGAAATTTATTCTTAAAGTAAATCACTCTTCCACTTCCAACTGAATATATAATGGATTGTGTAACCTCAGTAATAATCCTGTTAAACAATTCCTAAGAACTTGGGGACAAAGGAGACTTCAGATAAGGGCTGTTTTAGGTATCTCTTCCTCCGGAAAATCCTCCGCGGGACTGAGGTGCGAGGGAGAATCATAATGAGTTGATAAATAAATAAGAAGCCTTGCAATTTTGCCAGTACCTGTGCTCAAAAAGGCAGAGGGGAGCGAGTAAGGGATAGAGGAGGAGAAGAGGGAGAGAAAGGGTGAGAAGAAGGGAGGGAGAGGATTGGATGTAGAGGCAGAAGGAAGCCTGAGGCAAGGATTCGTCTTGTCAAAGTGAGACCTTTAACTGGGTCCTGAATTCTGTCAACACGATTCTTTCACAGTCTTACACCATTTCCATCTGGGGCCTGTTTCAGTGAGGGGGATAGCTTGTGGTTAGAGGAGGGTGATGGGAGACCTGTGGTCTTCAGACGCTGACATTGACATTGGCACCAGACCCACGAATCGCAGCCAGAAATATATAGCAGCAGATGTGGGGAAACCGTTTTTATAGGCCTGGTATTTTGCCTGTTCTGAACTACACCAGCCAGACAGGCAGTCTGATAAAAGACGGCTGATAAAAGACAGAAAAAAAGGCTTGTGCACCAGGTGCTGGGGGGCAGATTAACACATAAATGTATTTGTGGTTAAAGCTCTAAGGAGGTGTTACATAACCACTGGCGATTTTATCAAGTAACACTTCTTACAGGTCAGAGGGAAACATTTAATTTGAATTTCTAAATGAATGATAACTATAAGATTATCTTTCAAACGTGTAAAATAAAAAGTGGATTCTGTTGTTTGTGTGTGATGGTTACACATGTCAGCGAAAGTTCTCCTGTAATGTAATGTGATGCAATGCAGTATAATGGCGAATGTGTTACAAGTGCTAACAGTGCCCATGGCGATCAGCTGTGGTTGTGCACACAGCGACAATTTGCTGTTTTATCCTAATTCTTGTGCATGTTTTCAGACATGGTTCTCAAACAAGGGGATCATGAGATAATTTCCAGGGGTCGCCAGATGGTTCCAGAAAATAAAATAAAATATTGTGGCAAGCGGCTATCAGCAATATCAGCACTTTAATGGCATCAAATGTAAGGGACAAGTACTAAAAAAAAATATGAAAAATAGAGAAGCCCTCAAGAAATTACCAACATGAACCACCATGTTCTGCACAGACACTAACAAAAACATAACATTTGCATTTTGCAACATAAAATACAAAATCTAACAAACTACTCAGTCCATGACATCGCCTGTGCCAGTGATATAATTTGCCTTAAACACGATTTTATTTAGTGTGCGTGCACATGAGTTCTACTTGGGCATGAACACAAAAAGGTTAAGAACCACTGTTTTAAGATATGTCACATTTGTATTTTTAGATTAGTTTTAATGTGTGTAAATGAATTGTCTATGTGTACTTTTGTTTGCACATTTGCTTGCCTTGAATGGCTCCTTCTGGGATGAATAAAGTATTTTGAACTGAACTGAATATGTATGTATCAGTGTTACACTTTTTGGCAACCAAACAACAACCACTCGAATATGCAAATTCTCAGCTCAGCATGCAACTGGCCTTTTGTTGCTTACAGTGGACTTTTTTCATGCACAGCTGGAGTAAACAATTTAATCTTGTGAATGTTAAAGGATAGAGCTGGCGTTATTACATAGTTTTCATAACTTTCAAGAAATCTCATAAAAAGCAAACAATGTATTAGTCTCAGTACTTTCTAACCCCAAATCTTAAAAAAAAAAAGAGTTGCACATGGTAACAAACATGAATAAATAATGCATTTTTGTTTAGTGTTGTTTTGTTTGTTTAGTCACCTTTATTTTCACATTAACATACGAGTCGTGCTTACGTTAGTAATTACAGCAGCAGGATGGTGTGTGGGACTGCCTTGATAAGATAAACTACAAAAGGCACAGAGCAACAATGTATATGACGGTTTGGCTACACGGACAATACTTGTTATTATTTGTATTTTGCCATTTGTCTTTTGGGTTGGTATTTTCACAGGACTTGTTGCCAATAAGAAAAATCTAAAATATGACCTGAATTATCCTTTAAGAACTGTTGTCTCCATCTTAAATCATACTTCATAAACATTTTTGAATGTTAAACCAATATGTCCCACTTTCTCTGCTGAATAACCGCTGAACCTGTCCATATGGTGTTATATAGTTTCACAACGTATCTTTGTTTGTCAACCATTGCCTCTTTTCTCTTCTAGTTGTTATATTTTTCTTTTTCCTGAGAGGTCATTGAGTGTATGTGAGATAATTTCGTTAGGCTTTCTTTTAATCAGCACTTTAACACTGAAAGCCTCCTATTTAAAAGTGGCCATTTTGTGGAGAAACACACACACACACACACACACACACACACACACACACACACACACACACACACACACATTTTGTGGAGAAATTTAGTGGGGGGAAAAACAGATGAAAAAACTACATTTTAAAGCTTAAACAAATATACTGTGCACTCGACTCTCGGTGTCTGTTAAAGAAGGAGGGAAGAGAGCAGCCTGGCGAGGTCTGATAAGGCTCTGTAACAGTAATAATAACGTTTTCATAAAGCTCATTAATTGAGAGTCTAGAGGTAATTGCTACGTTTCCTGCAGGCTGACTATGTTGTTAATGCTGACGACTGTCAAACTGACAAACAACAAGTTGTGGAATATGGATTTTCTTCCCTCTCAGCGTGTGTTAATAACCTACCATCTGAGCATTGCCAAGGGAAACTGTCAAGATGGCATCAGTGATAAAATGTTAACATGTGACAAAACGCACCTGCCCGCAAGAAGAACAATTCAATTTGAAATTGAATTTGTACGACTATCACGAAAACCTTTTTCTTAATCCTCACCTGAGGGAAAGTAATATTGATTAAGAAGAAAAGAACTGAAGGAAAGTTTTTTTTCTCTTCACTTGGTTTCTGCTGGTGATCTGCCACACGCGGTCAAAGTGAGCAGACTGACAGTTAAACCTGTACAGTAATTCCCTCAGTTCATGAATCTCCCCGATAGGATGGCGGCGGCAATGTGTGTGTAAGAGGTGAAGTCATATGTTATCTCTCCAAACGAAAAAAACATAACCTATTACATGCTGTGCAGCACTGGCGCAGAGTGGAATCAAACAACACATTCAGATCAGTCAGTCAGTCAGGGATAAAAGACATCAGCCCTCGACACCTGGACAAGCCACCAGCTTTTATTGGATAAAATCGTGTTTTATAAATCATGTCTGCTCTATATTTAGCTGTACGTGATTGAAATTAAGTGACAATCAAGTGTAAAATATAAATCTGCACAGTAGCGGTTTCATTGCCAACATATTCAGGAGGCTCTAGAGTAGAGCTCCAAAGAGACAAGAACTTTAATGGTTTAACGTCTTACACTCCCTCCCTCCCAGTAGTAGACCCATTTTTGTCTTTTTTGAAAGGGACAGGGGATCTTTAGGGGGACATAGAAGGTCAACGGTATATGACACACAGAAGTGGTATACATCATCTGAAAGCTGGGGACCTGAAGATTAATTGAGATGCAGCTCAAAGCATTGAGTTTTTGTAGTCATTAAACAGTATTTTCTCCAGGCGCCTATTCACATTTTGAAAATTTAGAGAGTATAAAGGCCTACAACATTATGATTGATGTATAGGAAGGCTATTCCCATCCATTATGTCTCATAAGTTGTTGCAGCAGTTTTTGAGTTGACGCACAGATTTGGTGCAACATTTAAACATTTTTCACGTATTGATCAAAATGGTCAAAAATCCCAAATCCATAATATAAATATTATTAAAACCAAGACCCCGAGGAACACCACATAAAAAATCATGCTGTGATTCTGTATCAAAAATGTTGACATTTGGAGATTTTTGTCAGAATTACATTTTTTGGCCATTGGATGCTCAGAGACCCACTTATTGTCAGTATACCTAGGGAAGCCATCCATCCCCTGAATGCCCCAGGTCTCTAGTTTATGTTTGGCTGTGGCTATCCTAGAGGTCACAATATGTCATTTTATAGAGTGAGGTCAATTTTCAAAATTGGTCTCACTATAACGAAATGGCTACTATGGGCATTGACATCACCACATGACTGTAGTTGGGTCCATTGAATCCACAAGAGTCTCAAGTTTTTCAGTCTAATCCAATTTATGTGATTCCAATACAGACCACACTATGAATAGGTGAAAAAAAAAACACATTTATACTGCATGCAAATAGCTGCATGGTTTTTGCCCAAAACTGCACGAGATTAGCATAAAGTGGGCACTCAGGCAAAGGGGAGACTCTTGGGTACCCATAGAGCCCATCCTCATTTTGACATCTTGACATGAGATGTCACTGGACCCCTTTGAAAATCGCCCTGTCAGTTTTTTCTGCAACAAAACTAGCTTAACTTTGGAGTGTAATTTAGCCCCCTTCCTGACAAGCTGGCGTGACATACAGTAGTTGTTACCAATGGTCTCGGGTCTTCTAGTCTCATATGATACCTTCATCTGGCTTTAAACCTGTGCATGATACAGCCTCTGAAAGAGAATAATGTCTGCTGAAGACGTGGACATCCCAGCAGAGTTGAAGAAATTAACACAAGCAGATTTGACTGATTGCATATTCAATATTAGATCACAATGTGTGACAAAAGATAAGACTGTCTGAAGGAGTTTGACAGTTACCATAGTGATTTTAACACTGACATCAGTCGTCTAACACTGTTTCTGCCTCTCCTTTCTTCCCAGACACATTCGTTCTGTTGCACCATGGGATTGTACAGGTTGTGTTCTTGTTTAGCAGAGATTTGTCATATCTATGTAAGCATTCTTTATAGACACAGTGTGAAAGGCTGCTGGGCTATGAATCAAACGTCCCATGGAGTAAACATGAGCTGTGAAGCTGGCAGCCTTACAGACAACCTTTAAGCTGCCTCTCACAAACAAAGAGAAACAATAGCTTTGCCAGGATATGTACTGTAGCTTATTAGGTCATCCGAGAAATGGTTACAAATAGGAAAGAAGTCAAAGTCAGACGGAGGAAGCAGGGAATGCTTGACTTTTGTCCAAAGTTCAGAGGCACATTCAAAATGATCAAAAACATGCTTATTACTGCTGCAGGATAAGATGCCAAGTGTTCACTCATGCATATGTCTGCATATAGCAACCAGAGGTGGCAAGAGTACACATATTCTGTTCTAAGTAGAGGAACAGATACTCGTGTATGAAAAAACTGGTACAACTAAAAATACTGATTCAACTTCTTTACTAGAGTAAAAATGAAAAAGTACAGGCTGTGAAATGTACTCAAAGTATAAAATAAATAGTAACCCTCTTAAGGACATTTCTATTGGCTGTTTTTGTGCAAAGCAAACTGAACCTCACCTTCTTGGTCCAGTCTTCCTCCCTTTTTGTCTTGTTATGTCTTTAATGTTGTTGCATCTTTTACGTCATTTTTCATCTTGTTATATCTTTTTCATCTTATTTGTTTATTATTTGTTTATTAATATTTTGTTTATTTGCCCACATATATAATACATTAATGAAGGAAAAAAAAGAACATATGAATGTGTCAGGAGAGGTCAGGAAGCCATAGGCTTATACTAGGGACCCCCCCCTCTTTTAAGAAAAAATAAAACATAAACGTCTTTTATGTAATTTTTTTGTTATGTTTACTGTAGTTTGTAATTTTTTTGTCTCGTTATGTATTTTATTTATGTATGTATGTATTCTTCTTCATTTTTCATAGTTTTGTCTTTTTCCAACATGGAATAATTGTTTCATCTTGTTATGTTTTTTTTTTTCATCTTGTTACATATTTTATGCAATTTTTCATTGTTTTGGTCGTATGTCTTTTAGTCTTGTTTTGTTATGTTAACATCTGTTTTGTCTTGTCAAGTCTTTTTTGTCACGTTACATCTTATGTCTTTTTCATCATGTTATATATTTTATTTGGTTTTTCATTGTTTTTGTCTTGTAAAGTCTCTTTTGTCATGTTACATCTGTCATGCATGATATGCACCGACAGATACACCAAGCAATCTTCTTCTCTATAATTGTCCCGTTAGGTTAAATTCAGTCTTGATGTTGGGATTACAATATCACAATCTTCTCTTTTTGCATTAAAACTAAAGTAACAGAACGTACAGAAAAATTGTGTAGGGAGTAGAGGTAAAAACTGAAAACTCTACTTAAGCACAGTAATTAAGTAATTGTACTTCTTTACTTTCCACCTCTGACAACAACCATATGATCTCCTCATTATCTTTACTTCTGCTCTCCTATCATTCTTCTCCAGGTTGGTTATGACACACTCTACTAATTAGGTCATCACCAGGGTCATCATTGCCATACCAAACTCAGTTCCCTTCATCTCTATCATCCCACAAACACCGGCTGTCACCAGTGGATGTGGCGGGCATCAGGCGATGGAGGCGGCGCTGGTGCGTTCATGATGTCTGATGTGTGTTGATGAGTGATGCCGTCTGACGGTTGATGTTGGGTGAAGCGTACAGTAATGGGGAGACAGAGGTCAGAGAAACCATTACCACGGTGGGGGAGGAGGGGGAAGGGGAAGTGAAAGTGGGAAGTACGCTGTTGTCTTCTCCAACTGTAGGGCGGGGCCGCTGTCCTTCTGTCATGACTGAATGTCTGCTCGCTGGCTTTGCATTCATTATGGCAGGAGACCGTCCCGCCGCTCATCATAAATACATGACAAGGGTGGCATGGCATAAAATGTTGCCTGTTCTGGAGGCAAAGGTGTAGGGGACTCTGTTGTTTTATGGAGAGATTTTGTTCTATTTGTCTCTTTGTCCTTTCTCTCCTTTCCTGTGTCTGCATTATAAGGTGAAGTGGTCAAGCCTGCCAGAAAACATGAGACATGTCTGCATTATTCAGTAGCGGGTAAGGGCATTTAACTTAACACAAACACAAAAAATGTTGCCACCTTGGAATAATAAGGTTCAGTCTGTGTTCTGGGCAGTTTTGAGGTTCCAAATACCAAAAATAATATATTTATGATGCCTCTTTCATATACAAAAAGTATATAAATGTAAATGTGTCTAAATGTATTCTAAACATACAATATCAAAATCTTATCAAATATGTAAATTTAATGTATTAATATGTAAAATTCTGTACTCCAGTAACAGTAGCATAAGTTTCATATCTCAGCAAACTTTCTCCCTTCCTATTTCCTGTACTACAGAAGCTCCTCCATGTTGAAAAGAAAAACAAATTTTGAAGATGATTCAAAGACATTGCTGGAGGATCTGTAAAAGTGACATTTATTCACATCGTAGGTGAGCTAATGTTGGCAAAACGTTCGCTAACTAGCTAGCTAATCTACATCTGATACATCAATCTTATTTTTGGGGTAAAGGAAAGGAAAAAAGGATTCTGGAAGTTCAAATGTGGGCTATTTAATAACCTCTCTGTATTCATATTTATACAATTTAAGAGACTTTAAGACCTGAAGAAGAAGACAGACAATGCTTCAATAACATTGTAGCTTGCTAGAAATGAAAATCTACTCTAATCTCTAAAACACTGAAAAAGGCTGAACCTTCCCTGTCATTTGTAGGCTACTGCCGTCCTTCACAAGACAATCAATAAAATCCTTGAACTTGAGGTTTCTCATGAACATCGCATTGTGTGACATTTTCTCATATGCACAGTGTCTTTGTCTGCTCTTTTCCTCCCCACTGTCACTGAACAGTGCAGTGACACAAAGAAGTCCAAAGTACAAAGTACAATTGAATACAACTTAAAAAAAAAATCCTCATATGTGTTAATAACTTGTCACAGAGTAAGAATATGTGAATATCTCAGTTTTGACATAAATGTCAGATAGAGTCTTATAATGCCAAAGTGACGAATATATACTGTAAGATGGTGCACACACACTACAATCCTTCCTCTACTCTGATGAAGATCTGCTTAAATAAAGCTCTAAATTTGCATTCATTTTCTCAACTGACTCAACTGAAACATAGGTTGACCCCAATCCTGTCATGCAAATAACTCTAGCATGGGAATAATAATAGCTCTTCAGATGAGGTGGCACGTAATTACTGTGCCTGACCTCTCCTAGCAGTTACTGACTACCCACAACATGCATGAAACCATTTAGTGCGTTCCATCTATCAACATGTGTCACTTTGTTGTCCTCACGACAAGGTTACCATAGCATTACACCGACACTCCTC
>JAJHUR010099169.1:0-15779 GCA_027495735.1 Lutjanus campechanus | reverse complement strand
GCTATTAAGTTTATTTCCTTTGACAGTTAAGACAAATAGGCTGATATATTCCTCTGCTTTTTTCCCAGTAGTCTTGGGCAGCTGCCCTTGATTGCTTCTTGTTTGGCATTCCTGATTGGCTGCTGTTTGAGAAAGTTAGAATTTAAAAATCATTTGTTTAACACTATTTAAATATAATTTCTTTTCACATGGTGTTTTTCGCCCCTGAGAAGCTAATGATAATGATATTCCAATTGCCCAGTCAGATCAGTGATAAAACATAATAATAATCCGCAGTAATATTCAGGGAAGACAGTTAACCTACATTTTGTATATTTTATTTCATTTAGACGGGCGCTGGCCCCAAAAATGTTGAGAATGACTGGACTAAAGGACGTAGGGATCAAATGAGGAAGAGGTGAGGAAGGTGAGGGGTCAGGACGGGGTGAGAGACAGGGAAGAGCCAGTGACCAGGACATGCTCCCCGTCTCACCAGGATGCAGCCAAGTCTGAAATATGGCTCTTTTCTTTTGATCCTGGAGACAATGCACCTGCTGGAGGCCTGAGGATATGTCCTCTCCCCATGTGTCCTCTCCCCCTTGTCTCCAAGCTATTACTGAGCTGTACCCGTGTGAATACGGGGCTCTAGTGTTAACATTATATGTGTGACTTTACTTGGACAATAGCTTATTTTTTTTCTGTACCACAACAAAAGTTTAGAAGTTTCCTGTCATCTCCTCTTGCCTTCTCACGGGATTTGATTGTGTGCGAGTTGTTTTTCCCAGTCTCGCATCAAAAACGCTGCCAGAGTGAGAGCAGAATATGCTCTTTTGGCCTAAAAACAAAAGCCCCCGAATTTGCTTCCCTCGCTCTGTTTATCTAAGCTGTGATTCAGCCGAAATGGGACTTTGGATATGAATTTCGAGTGGAAGCAGAGGCGCGTTGGCAGCAGTGGCAGGGCCACGTCCTTGACAGCCCTGTTGAATTAATTCCTTCCAAATGGCTGGTTTAAAGAATGAAAAGAGGAGTCTTGAATAAAACCTACCAGTGATCTAATGCACTGCTATGACGGAGGTCCATTTTTACCCATAACGTCTCGTGAAACCATCCTTTTTTTTTATCCCTGTGACTCATATTGTGTGGAATTGAAGCATAATGGAGTAGGTGGCCACAGAGAAACCACCCAGGACAACTCGTCATAGCACTTCAGTTTGATTGACACCACTCTTCTTTTTTCACATCAGACATGGTAAAATGGTATAAAAGTGGCTCTTTTACATAACATTGGACAATTGCATGCCTAACCTCCTTCATTCACCACTGGGCCTCTGTGTATTCAAACTGGAGCAACCTCAACATATCTGTTTTGTAATGCTAAAATTAGCAGAATCTGAGGCATGTGCTTGATATGGTAATAGGGCAGGAAAAATTGTGTTTTGAGTGTTTTCCATTTTACCCTGGATAGTTGCCAGAATTGGCTTCTTAAATTAGACTCAGTGATTTGCAACATCGCCCACAATGGTTTAATCCACCCAGAGTTATTTAACATATGGTGGAAATGGTGTAGTAAATGTGTATATATTTAGATTGTGTTGTTATATCGCCCAGCGCATATGGGAAACTCAGTTTTGTGTGTGTATGAAGCTTTATTCTATCTTTGTCTTGACTCACATGGTATCACCGAACTGATCAGATGATTGTAAGTCAGTCAGACTTAGGTAGAAATTTGCTCAGCCTTAAAGGGACAGTCACTTCAAAATCAAATCAAATTTCTTATGGTCTTGTGCTGTTTATCCATCTAGATAGTTTTGGTGTCAGCTGTTGAGATGTCTGCCTTCTCTTGAATATAATGGAACTAGATGACACTCGGCTTGTGGGGCTCAGAGCACCAAATAAATTTGAAAAACTTAACAGCAATGTCTCTTTCCAGATATAATGACCCAGTTACTCAAGATAATCCACAGCGCTTGTTTTGAGAAGTTTCATATAGGAACTACTTTCTTTTTACTGAACTTAGCCGGGGTCAACAATAAGGCTTGCCCACTTGCCCAGAGCAAATGAAATGCCATGTCAGGGAAGTAAATCTGGCAACTCACTTGCCTGAATGAGCAAGTGGTAAAAAAAAAAAGTGGTACTATTTTGATAACTGATCAGTTTTTCATTCAAAAATGCCAGAAAATGCTTTTTTTCAGCATCTCAAATATGGAGATAGAAGCTTTTCTTTGTTTATTATCACATGAAACTGAAACTCTTTGGGTTTAAGACTGACAAAATGAGACATTTAAAGACATCACCTCAGACTTAAAAACTGAGACTGACATTTTTCACTATTTTCTGACACTTCTTAGATATAGTAGGCCTAGATTAAACATTAACAAGAATTGCCTTTGTTGCTATTTGATTACCTTGAATAAATAAAACAATTGTACGGGGTAAAAGTAAAAATTGACTTCAGGCAAATAGTTTTCTGACCCACTTACCTGACCAGGCAAGTAACAAAAAACATTGAACTCTGCTTAGGGATCTAAAAGAATTTAACCCATTAAAAATGTATTAACTCATGTATGTTTTGTGTACCATTTCTCACAGGTTTTCTTACAGTTTGGTTTGTTGTGCCTTGTTAGTTTTGTTATTAGCCATGTTTGTCCCCTTTTGACATTGTTTTGTTTGGCGGAGTCATGTGTTGATTAAGGACAGGCGGAAGACAGCAGCCGCTTCGAGCGAGAGCCTTATTGTTTTATTATTCTGTTTCTTTTAATTGTTTTGCCTTCATATGAATAAATGTGCCTCGTGAATTATTAGAATAATTATTATTGTTGTTAGAATTGTTATCAATGATTAATCAATTGTTAAATTGTTAATGTGTTCAACTGTCTGTTTAGGTAAATGCATGAAATTTGCAAGCCTTACCGAACTACGCTCACCAGGGAGAAGGAAGCATCTACTAATGGATGAGAGATTATAGCTCAGCTGAGGACGGCTTTAATGTTTACATCCTGCTTTGTCACGAGCCTCTTGTTCATGAGTAGATGCGCACTTCTTTCTGTACAGTGATCGGGTGCAAACTGTTCACAACAAAGTCTGTGGATAATCTTGAGTAAACAGGTCAATATTCCTGGAAAGAGACACTGCTTTTGAGTTGTTCAAATGCGTGTGTTCCATTATATTTGAGAGAAGGCAGATATCTCTCTATCAGGCTTGAACTTTGCAGCATGGCACTTAAGATTGTGAGATGTACGATTTTTTTTAAGGGTAAGCATCCTAACCTATTAAGTAGTCAGCTGCACATTATTTAAACATATTGGCCAATTAATGGTGTTATTATCCCAAGTGTACAGACACTCTCGCCAGCCACAATGGATCATTTTGTAACTTAAGAAGCAAAAGACTCTGACAGACTCTCCACCTCAGAAACCACCGCTGAAAGTACAGGGAGTGAGGCTAACACACCTAACATCTGCCGTGCTACAGCTGCTGTTGATTTAGCAGCTACAGGTAAACACAAACAAGAGAAGACCTGAAAATAGAGAGTCACTGCTCTAGCCTCTCTATCAGCTAAGGGGTCTGAAATTTGTTGAAGACCCCTGATCTAGTTGGATATTAGCAACACAGGTAAGAGGAAAAATATGTAATTTTGTGGGGTGCTATGGTAACTATTCCTTTAAACATGGATCGCTATTATTGGCCTAAACATCCTGACTAGAGATATGAAAGTGTGAGGAATAAATAAAACACAAGAAAACATCTTATTAATCCCCACGGGCTAATTTAAACAGCTTCTGTCATGGTTCTGTGCAGTGTGTCCTCTTCTTCCTCGTCTTCACCTCATCTCCCACTCAGAGCTAAGCTTTCTGAGAGAAAAACAAACAAACATAAAAATGCTGAAAAAACCATCCCACAGAATAATGCATTGTGCTGGATGATTTATGATAGTGTTGCTGGATGTGGCATAACTGAACACTTTTGTGACACTGACGTGTTTTCTCGCAGCAGCAGCTCTCTCAGCTGTGCCGAGCGCGGCTTTAAATGTTTAATGGAGAGTCAAGGGATGAGGGGCATCTTCTGTCTCCGTCTGCATAGTGTCTCATTCCCACCTGGCCGAGCTCCAGTGCTCACTGCAGCATTCTGACCCACGACGCTGCTGCATTGAGACCGGATACAAAGCCTCATTGGAGACTTTTGAGCTCCACTGAAGTTATGCGGTATATTGACTAGTTTGTGCAGCAGCGGGCTTCTGTTCTCAAACTTGGCCGGACTATAAAGTTCCCCTGTCACTCGACTCTTGTGCAGCCATGTTTCATTTTCTGTCCCGGCTGTCGTCTTTGCAAGCCTCAGTGTCCGAGTTGAATGCAAGAGTAGAGAGAAACTAAGTACATCTACTCTGTTACTGTACCTAAATAGATTTTTCAGATCTGTACTTTACTTGAGTATTTATTTAACTTTTTTACATTTACTCCTTACATTTTAACACAAAAATCTGTACTTTCAACTCCCTGCATTTTCAAAACAGGCTGGTTACTTAAGTTTTAATGTATTTGAGTATCAAGACCGATTTCAACCTAAGTGGTTCGAACAAATCCTTGGTGTATTCATGAGTGCATGCACAACAGGCATAACAAGTCGAAAACAATGTAAAAGACGTGACAAGAGGGAAAACAGTGTAAGATGAAAACACTGTATAAGATATAACCAGATGAAAACAACATAGAAGACTTGACAGGATGAAAATGACAATGCAACAAGACAAGAAAGAAGAGATAATCAGACGAAAATGATGTAAAAGATATAACAAGACAAAAGCAATATAACAAGACGTAACAAAACAAAAATGGCGTAACAAGGCATAACAATTTGTAAGATGTAACAAAATGAAAATGATGTAAAAGACGAAGTAAGACAAAAACAATATAACAAGATGTAACAAAACGAAAATGACACAAAAGACTTAATCTGACGAAAACAATGCAATAAGGCATGAAAGACATGAAATGAAAATGACGTCGAAAGTGGAGCAACATGTAGCAAGACAAATGCGACATTAAAGACATAATAGACATAGAGGGAAACTCAAGAAAAGGTGACATTCAGTTAGCCTGGCACAGAAACAGTCAATAGCAAAGTTCTTCAGTGGGCGACTTTTTACTTTCATATATATTCTGAGTAGAGTAGAGACTGAGAGAGTCTGTACTTTTTCACTTTTTCTTGAGTGAAGAAGTTGAATCAGTACTTCAACTTTCACCAGAGTGTTTTTTACACAAGTGTCTGTACCTCTTCTTGAGTACATGATGTGTATACTTTTGCCACCTCTGGCAGTATGCAGGTCGTTTGACCACCACCCACCAGCCTGTGTCACGGTCAAAGCCTCATCAGCGAGCGGAGAGAAGCCCTGGCCGTCCTTCAATGGCTCTTTCACTGCCGCTTGGTGACAATGCATTTTTTCCATGCCATAAAGCAGATGCTGTATTATAGCAGCACAATACTGGTCCCATCTGAAACTGTTTACCATGTGAAAGGCTCACCGGGATCAGGATGCCTACCACTGTGTGGGGCTTTTTGACTTGCCACTCTATAATGAGTACACACTGGAGGGAAAAGGAGCAGGCAGCTTTAACTGGCATTGTGATCAGTGCATAGAGAGCGGAAATGCAGTATAAAGTGCTGATCCAGGCTATTCTTCCAAGGCCAGGAGTTTTTATACTTAATAGAATACAGAGATTACTGTGACATCAAATGAGCTTGTCAGCAGTTACGCCCACAACAGATAAATAGGCCAGGAAACTTGCAATTTAAGTGTTTGTCCACCTGAGAAAAGATCATCCTTCGAATGATTTAATGCTAAGAAAATACTACAGGATTTCTGTCCTGACCTCTGAGTTCAGCTGCAGCTTGTTACAGCTGTGGCAGGTGTCCTCTGGATGAGGACACTGATCTTTTCCGACCTCTTTATCTGAAAGCCAACAAATCAAGAACTAAGAAGTGAAGTGAAAACAGCTTGACTACGGAGGCTTAAGCGGCGGAACAGAAAAGCCCTGCAGTTAAATGATTAGCTTCCTTTGTGTGAACAGTACCTGTCTTCTCTTGTCTTCGTGTTTGTTGTCGGTGCATTGAAGAGGCTCCCCTTGTTCCAAGTTGTCTGCCCTCAGGCCTTGTTGATGTAATCCCCCCACCCACCCCCACCCCTTATAAACAACAGCTAAGCATCCACACTACTACATTTTTATTTTTAAAATGCATACGTTTTGCTGTGTTTACACTCAGTGTCCACACCGCTCCGCCGTTTTGCAACACTGGAGATTTATGGAACAAATACCATAGGTGACCACGGTGAAAAAAGTTAAATTGATGACGGTAATGAGGCATCAAATGATGCGGTTATTGTCACAGCCTTTGGGTTACGCTTCAGTCTGGACAGGCAGAAACAGAGACATCTAGAAACAATGAACACACACACGTGCACTTCCTGATTAGCCCGCCGTTATCGTGACGACTATACGTTAGCTGCTAGCTTCGGTTAGCCTGCTGTTAGTGTGTTCAGTCTCTGTCTTCAGACATAAACGCACAATGAAAATGAAAAAGACTAAGAAAATAATGTGGTTCACAATGTTTTAATAAAAACGGCATTATGATTTTGGATTATGTGAAGAGCAATCACCTTTAATCTGACTGCTTCCAGTGCATTCCACGTATGTGAATGGTTATTTGATTCGTTTTCAGGTGTGTTAGTACAGACAGAGTTAATTCCTGAAATGTTGCTTAAACACCCAGCTGGACAGAGGTGGTTTTAAAGTGTAGTAGTGTGGATGTAGCCTAAAACGGAGTTGAAGGAGCACTAATGTTGGACTTACTGGTAGTCTGTCAGGAAGGCTCTTAGTCGCTAATTGAGCACTCAAGCAGAGAGGAACCTTGAAAGGCCAGACACACCCGTCCAGACAGGCTGGTTGGTCAGTCACAGTAAGACTCTTCCCCACCCCAGACGTGACTTGAGGCCCCTAGAAGGAGCTGCTGGAGCCAGGCAGCACTCAGACCTCCTCCTGAAGCTGAGGTCCTGTCAGCCCCCCAGCACCACTCAGAGGGATTATACACCCTGACAAGAGCTCTCCGAGGTCTCCAGTCCTCAACTGGTCATCAATCACGTCAAGGACAGGCATCTATCATGCCAAGAGCCTGGAGAAATAAGAGCAACGCCACACACATAAAAGCCCAGACGTGGACACGTTTAAGTACATTAACCCAACCCTAGTCCCTCTTCTGAAGAAAGATGTCACTGTGGGAAATAAGGAAGTAACTGTGGGCGTATAAACCAATTGTGTAATTTGATTTCTGCCTGTGTAGTAGGTTGATAACCCTGCAGCTGGGTGAAGAATGTATAGCTGAGAAAACGGTGCTGCTGGCTTTACTTAAAAAGTGTTTTAGCAGAGTTTGCATCTGTTTTTTCAGTAAAGACAATTTGTATTGCAGTTTTTGTCCCAAGAATGAGAGCTGCTGAGTTGTTTCATCGATTCTGATAACTGATTAAGCATTTCAATCATTTTTCAAGCAACATTTGCTGGTTCCAGCTCCTTAAATGTAAAGATTTCCTGCATTTCTTTGTCATTTATGACAGTAAATGAAGACTTTTGGACTGTTGATTTGACAAGAGAGGCTCTGGGAAATTGTGATGAGCATTTTATAGACTAAATGAATAATTGATTACTTGTGAAAATAATCAGCAGATCGATAATACAAATAATTGGTAGTTGCAGCCCTACAAAGTAGCATCCTAACAGCAATGTCAGTGTGTCTGTCTATCGGTGGGTTGGTTGTTCCACTTTGGTACAGACTGAAATATCTCAACAACTGTTGGGTGAATTAAGGTCTGTACAAACACTTGTGGTCCCTAGAGGATGAAGGTGTCTGACGTTGGGGATCCTCAGACTTTTTTTCATCTAGCTCCATCATGAGGTTAACATTTGTGGTTTTGAGTGAAATGTCTCAACAACTATTGGATACGCTGCCATGAAAACTGGTAAAAAAAATATTCACAAATTTCCTCAGGATTAGTTATAATATCTTTCGTGACATCAGGTCAAAATTTCCATTTGTGCATTACTTTGTTTTCACCAAAATGCCTGCAAATCTAGTGACATATCTATCAACCTCAGCTATAGTCCTCAGTTCACCATCCCAAAAAATGTTGATGTAGGACTAAATGGTGCTTGATATTAATGTTTTTGTATTAAT
This sequence comes from Lutjanus campechanus, assembly GCA_027495735.1. Lineage (NCBI taxonomy): Eukaryota > Metazoa > Chordata > Actinopteri > Lutjaniformes > Lutjanidae > Lutjanus > Lutjanus campechanus. Next base: position 7,580 of record JAJHUR010099169.1, on the reverse strand, counting down.
TTGAATTTGGCCAGGATAACTTCTAAATCTGTAATTGTTCATCTGAGAACGTTTTACATTACAGCTGACAGCAGACTTAACACCAACATACTATATGAACTACACTGCAGACTGGAGTCTCTGTTAACAGTGAGAAACAGACAGATCTGCGCTACATTATTATAAACAATAATAATTTGGTCGCCTGCGTCCAAGCACAGTCTCTTCCTCTTTATCTCCTTGCAGTTCTTATATATTAGTTCTGTGTTGTTGACTGTGTAGTCAAGTTGCTGTGCCTATTTTGACATGCATTTCACTGATAAAGTACAGAATTGTAGGGAGACTTTTGGATCAAAGAACATTTTTACATCATATCAACACTTCTGCACATACTTGCATACTCCCTGTCTCTCTTCCTCTCCCTCTGTCTCTCTCTCTCTCTGCTGCGAGTCTGCATAAAATATTTTGTAATCAGTTGGCGCTCACGTTCCACATTTATTGGTAGTAAACTATGTTCAATTCACGGTTGAAAAACAACATAAGCACATTCAGCAAACATGCTCTTTTAGCACATTCATGCACAACACTGATATTAGCATTGTCACTGTAAACATGTAAGAATGCTAAAGTTAGCATGTAGCTCAAAGAACCACTGTGCACAGCCTCAGAGAGCCACAGCACAGCTTAGACTCTTATTTTATGTTGCACAAAACATGCAACCCATCCAATTGTGAAAATTATCTTCAATTGACTTTCTTGACAAGAAGTACTGGCGGAATATAACAGTTTTTAATTTTTGATTCCCTACCTCAGAGCAGAAAGAATCCAATTTGTGTCAAGCAACACTTACACCACATCCCTTTCCATTATTTATGCTACACAGCATCTTTGAGAGCAGTTTCTTGCATGCCAATTTGCTATTTTTCAGTCCAATCTGTCCACACAAGACATCTGGTGGGGATAAGTAAGATGAAAAACACTTTTATGCATGCTGTCAATACATTCAGCTCACAGTGAATCCCCTTCAGCCAATTTCTGAATTAGAAAAAGGTGATCTATTCACCCAAAAAGCCATTCCGTCACTTTTCTTATTATGCCGCTGTCTGTGCTGTCATCTAAGTTATTTCAGCAGTGAGCATCTGTCCTATTTTGTTATATCTTCTCCCCGAAGAGTACAAGGTGTCTTGTGACAGCTACAGCAATGTTAGTTTTGCTTATCAAGAATGAAGCAGAGGGAACGCAGACCACAGAGAATATAACACGCATTCAGCGGAAGTTCTGTCGAATCCCTCCAGGTTTTGAATAACTGAGCATGTAGCACAGATACCAGAAAAAATCATATCACTGTGAGAACGCAGGACACAATGCCAGTAAATGACAAGGCTGCAGCAAATCAAGTAAAGGCTTCTTCCTCTTGCAGCTTCTTCTTATCATCGGAGCCAGTTTCCCTGACATGGTGCATTCAGGCAGCGTTTGTCTGTCAGCTTCGTTTTGTCACTAATTTATTCATTTAAGCAGTGGCAGCCACATTCAAAGACAATGGCACACAAGCTCTGAGTTGAATTAACCTCAATAATTATGCAGATTTTGGGGGAAGAAAAGCCCAATTGTTACACACTCCTCAAAATTCCTGCCCCCTCCTGTGCTTAACATCCAAGTGAATAAATTACTGAGACTCCAGAAAATATTCAAACTCCCCTCTTCAGGATCCACTTGGAATAACATGAGCGCTAGATTATTTGTGTATATTTATACTGTACCCTCCAAGGTCAGCCGTTCTTGTTTATGTTTGCACTACTCATCGTTTTCATGTAGTCCTCAGCCTAATGGTATCCACCGTGAGTGCATTATCGTACGGGATCCATTTTCTGAAAACGTTTTAAAGGAATCCACTCCGAGCATTTCCAATAAAGACCCGATCCAAAGTGCTAATGGGTTCGTTTGATCAATACACGAGCTTTTCCACTGTAAACACCGAAGGTGGTTGAACACATTTAAAGGAGAGAGCACTGGAATCCATTGAGTGCACGCTTGAATTCAGAGGCCATTTGAGCCGTGATGGGATGTTTACGGATGCCGTGTTTTGATCTTGTATCAGATTTATTGTCTGTTTTAACTACAATGTCAACATCAACCTGCCCAGGGACAAAGGATGGAAATTAGCTGCTCGCTACAATCCTACATATTTACATGAAAGTGTCTATTAATATGTATTGTCCCTGATTTGTTTATCAAATAAATGAAGTATCAAGTATCAAGTATCAAGTAGATTATCACTCAGTCAAAACACAATCCCTTATAATCCTATAGTTAGTTTTGCTTCTGTTTCATGCCAAACATTTGGTGCATCCTGCGTGGGATCACAAGGCTATGCTGTATCGAAAATATAACAATATGCTTTCCAGTAACACATATTCAAAGCCAGAAGAAATATAATGTTTTGAATACATCTACTTAATTTCAGTTTTATGTTTAAAAATGAGAAGGGGAAATCCTACAGTTTTAAATGTTTACCCTAACAACACATCTCCCAGCAGGCCTTACTGACTCACTTAAAGGTGCCCTGTGGAGTTTTTTTCTTGTTAACAAACAGAAGTTATGTTTATGTTCTGTGCTCCTGACACCATATACTGTTCTTTAGATCTAACAGTGTGTTGAATGCAACGTCCTTGTTTATCTAACAGTCTTCTTCCCTAACCCACTTGTAAAACATTGATCTATATCTTCCTGTGAACCTCACACAGTTTCCATCCCATATATTGAACTGTAGTCTGTAGGTTTGGTGTATATGTGTTATAAATACAGTGCCTATTCACCCCCTTGGATGTTTTTCCCATTTATTGCTTTTATAAATGGATATGTGGTCAATATAATTTGACAAAAAAATGACAAAAAAAACTCTTTAATGACAAAGTGAAAACAGATTTCTACAAAGTAACGTCAATTAAATAAAATTATATAGTGTACAATAAGTGACTGCATAAATATTCACCCCCTTCAAGTCAGTATTTAGTAGATGCACCTTTGGCTGCAATCACAGCGCCGAGTCTGTGTGGACGGGTCTGAGTCAGGCTTGCACATCTGGAAACTGCAATTTTACTCCATTTCTTCTTTGCAAAATTGCTCAAGCTCTGTCAGGCTGCACTGGGATTGGGCGCGAACTGCCCTTTTCAGGTCCAGTCCTTTTTTTATACATTTTTGTGCCAGAAAAGCCAAATTATATCGACCATGATTCCATTTATAAAAGCAATAAAAAGGGAAAACATCCAAGGGGGTGAACACTTTTTATAGGCGCTGTAGTACTGCTGAAATTCCTTGTTGATTAATTAGTTAGTTGATTAAATAATTTAGGTAATCAATTAGTCATTTATTTAATCTAATCTGCTGGTTTCAGCTTCTCAAAATGTCATAATTTTCTGCTTTTCTCTGTTTAATGCCGGTGTAAATTGAACATATTTGGGAGTTTTGGCCCTGAGAAATTATGATTTGCATTTTTTTGATTTGACGATAATTAAAATAATTGTGGGTGTTCTCTCAAACAGAACGTATCAACACTCGGTCTAAACGCAGGACAGATGTTTCAGTAACAACACCTGGCCACATCGCATCACACAGTTGAGATATAATAAGGTTTTAGCTGCTGACTGTGGAAAAACAACAGAGCAGAACAACAATAACAGAAGCCCATTTGCATCCTGTACTCAGCAGCTAAAAACAATGGCAGCTGTAATTCTGCCTGATGTACCACTGAGTGGAGGAGATGAAAGCTTCTCCGTCTCTCTGCGGCAGTGAGCCCGCCGGGTACTCAACCTGTCTCTGATGAAGTGTGCGGACGGATCTGGAGAACAGGAAGCCCAGAGATGTTGTTTTTGTTCAGGTGTTTCTAAGAATAGGTCAGCTCGATTAAAAAAAGAAAAAAAGCCTCCCTGTCGTCTGTGTTTACACATCAGCTCATAATTAGTTTAATAACTGAGGTCGTTTGTGCTGTAATGATCAGGATCAGTCGGTACATGCTGAGAAACAAGGGTTCTTCCTGAGGGGCTGAGGTTCCACCCTGAGCTATTTGCTTCCGAGGAACCCTTTTTTTGAAGAAAGGGTTTGTCAAGGGTTCTTTGGAAGACTAAGGGGCCCATTAAGAACCTTTTTCATCCAAGGAACCCTTTCTGGAAGAAAGTTCTTCAAGGATTGTTGAAATCACGTGAAGAGTTCTCATATGAAACCCTTGGAATATAAAAAGGTTCTTGTGAATGTGTTCTAGTAAACACCCTTAAACAAAAAGGATCTCGGTAGAACTCCCTTAATGTGTTCTAGATAAAACTATTAGAATATAAAAAGGTTCTTGGTAGTTCTTGGGACTTTACTGGGTTCTAGTTAAAAGCCTTTGGATGTTTAAGGTTCTTGGTAGAACCCCCTTAGTGGATTCCAGATAAAACATTAAAAAAATAGTTAGAAAATGGTTCTTAGTGGAGAACCCCTTGGTGTGTCCTAGATTGCCTAGTGTGTGTTCTAGATAAACCTCTTGGAATATAAAAAGGACCTCAGTAGAACCCACTGAGTGGGTTAAAGATAAAAACATTGGAATAAAAAAAAATGTCTGTAGAACCCTCTGAGTGTGTTCAAGATAAACGCCTTGGAATATACAGAGGTTTCTCAGTAGAACCTGCTGGGTGGGTTCTAGATAAAACTCTTGGAATACAAAAGGGTTCTCGTAGAACCCCCTGAGTGTGTTTTAGATAAAACTCTTGGGATATAAGAAGGTTCTTGGCAGAACCCCCAAAGTGGATTTTTGTTGAAATCCTTAGAAGATGGAAAGGTTCTGGATAGAGCCATTACACCATAGAAGGGTTCTCTGTAGAACCTCTCATAGGGTTTTCGGGGTGAAACCTCTCACAGGTGGTTCTACATAATACCTTTTATGTTGAGATCTAGACTGAACTCCCCGAAAGGGTTCCAGGTTGAGCCCTTATAAAAGGTCCAACCAGGAACCAAAAAAGGTTCTCCTATGGACACAAGCCGAAGAACCCTTTATGGTTCTAGTTAGCGTCTTTGTATCTCAGAGTGTGGAGCACTTGTTGGCCTCTAACAGTAGTTATTGTTGTGTGTTTCTGCAGATTGTGACGACTGTCTGCCTCCATATAAATGCTATCAGTTACTCAAAGACAACCTGTGTCGAGTGTGTGTTTGTGTGTATCGTGTGTGTTTGGGGATACAGGCCTATGTGTGACTGAATTATTGATGCAGTGTAAATCCAATCTGCCTCATGGCAGGTGCGACGTGTGCTGTTTGCCGTGTGCGTGTGCATGTGTGTTTTCGTACGTGTGTGTGAGACATTGTCAGAGAGGAGGAAGAAGCAGTGCTGTAATTAAAAGGCAGCACAGTCTGCAGTCCTGCCCACACACACTCAGCTATAGGCACACAGGCTAAAGGCTCTGTGTAATTTACATACACACATGACCACCACGGTTCACACACACACACACACACACACACACAGACACACACAGACTGACGCTGCAGGGAAAAACTGAGTATCTTCCCTCCCTCCTCCGTCCTTCAGTCTCAGTCGAGCAGTACAGTTTGTTTTTCTGTGTCTCCCCCCTCTGTCTCCCTCCTTCTCTCCCCCTCCGTCTCTCCTGCTCTTTGTACTCTTTTCTCTCCCGCTCACAAACTTCACAATGTGCCACACTCGAGCTGCGGCAGTCTGTTATTGTGCTGCATGCAGACAAGCCGCTAGAAGCCGACCAGTGATATCATCCCATTGTCCCTGTGCTGTCACCTGCACCACGGAGCATGAGGTTCGGGAAGAGAAGGGAGGGAAAGAGAGGAGGAAGGAGAAGGGAGGAGAAGAGGGAGAGGAGGAGAGAGGAGTCTTGAGAGGGATGGAGGACTTGTTGTCTTTGTGGGGCAAACAGCAGAGAAGGCCAAGCTGCAAACATTTACGTAATCCTTGTGTAAATTCTCAGATTGTGGTCAGAGTCAACTGCAAATCCACCTCTCCCTCCATGTTTACTGATTGTCTTTTCCATTTCAAAAATTTGCATTTCTATAGCTTTATTATGCAGCAGACATTTATAGTCATACTCACCACTCTGCCATCCTGAGATTCCCTTATAATAAGTTTTATAATAGAGGCGCAAACAGCATAATCTGTCACTTTCCTGTTGAGCTTTTAATACTGAGCATCTGCAGGAAATGAAATTTCATTGACAGCAACTTAAAGGAATAGTTAGACATTTTGGGACGTTAAATGGGAAGATTTATAGCACTCTCATATCTGTACAGCAAATATGAAGCAACCACCAGCAGCTGGCTAACTTAGCTTAGCACAAAGATACAAGGTTTGCCTACCAGCACCTCTAAAGGGGCGTCTACACTAAAAAAGATTTAAAGATTGCTCCACAGTTCACAGCACAACTCTAATGACTACTACATTAGTGGGATCATTTTCAGAGCAATCTGATGAACAATTCAAACATATGGACAGCCATATTGTGGTATACAACTGACTTATTAAACACAAACATAACAGAATTTTAGGCTCCACATTACACTTATATATGTAATTTTACTTGGGGCTGGGCAGCATGGCCTAAAATTGATATCACATTTGAAGCATAGACAGTTAAGAACTTGCAGTATATCTTTTTTTTCTCAAAATGTCAATACAAATGTTTCTGAAAGGGTAAAGACCGGTAAGGCACCTGCATGGCAGCTATTACTGTATTCTTAACTACAGTATATTACAATATATTTTGCATACATTGAATAGGTGTTAATATACAAAACCGGAATAATAAATAGGTCTACTGGTCCGGGCCAAGAAATAGTCTGTACATAATTCACTATAGAATGGCAAATTGTCTCTTTCACGTCCATGTTAGGCTTTAATATTTGTATGAATTAAACAAACAAGATGTAAAGTGTTAATTGAGCTTTAGAGGTGCTGGTAGGAGAATTCTGGCGGCTTTGGACAAAACCAGGCTAGCTCTCTCACCCTGTTTCCAGTCCTTATGCTAAGCTAAGTAGGCTAGCTAGTAGCAGTAGCTTCATATTTAATGTACAGACACAAGAGTGGCATCGATGCTTTCATGTCAAAAATGACATAGAATCATGTATCATAGAAAAAGACTGTAATCGTAATGACGGAACTAGCACTGTGAAAAAGTGCATGTGTACATATGTTAAATGTACCATTAGGCTATACAGGTCATTTTGCGGCCCCCTGCGTGGTTTTTACCCAGCCTTTATATGTTTGTTTGCGCGCTCGGCTGCTATTTGAGAATTTACAGCACACACACGCACTGATGCACACACACTCACACGGGGGATTCATGTTTCAGTGGTGTACCTGTATGCCAAACAGACACATAACCTCACACTTGTGGACATACAAACATAAACATTTGCGGATTCATGTTGCAAGAATGTACACACTCTTTTCCCTTCCCACAAACACACATATTTATTCAGTCCACACACACACACACACACACACACACACACACACACACTTAGCAGCTAACTAGCCAACTCCTCCACTGGCCTTCACTTCTGCTCCTCTCGTTTACACCTGCCTCTGGCGTGCCTCCTGTATTTCACAT
>JAJHUR010099168.1:0-36835 GCA_027495735.1 Lutjanus campechanus | reverse complement strand
ACCTCAGCCCTTCAGGATGAACCTTTATTACAAAGAGTGTACTTGTTGCATGCAGTCTGATGAGAGGAGGAGCAGTGGCTGATGCAGCAGATAGATTTATGGCTGCAGACAGACGTTGTCCCTCCGGATTGGGAAGTGAAGGATTGGAGTGTGATTAAAAGCACTGTCAGAGTTTCCGTGTTGGATTGATTTTAGTCTCTTGCACATCCTGAAGGTGACTCCGGTAGCCTCCCTCTGTCATGTGGCACAGAGCCTGTTTAATCCTTGCTGTGTCTGTACCCTGCCGGACATGTTGTCATTAGATTAACAGGTATGAGGAGTCACTTTGGTGGCTTTGTGATCACCTGTTTGTTAATTTGTGAATATTTAGCCACACTGTGTGCCAAGAGTGAAGGACATGTGCTGTGGTCAGAATTATATGTGATCCACAGGACCTCTGCTCTCTGCTGACCTCTGCTGAATGTGACCACAGGCCAATACAGAGGAATACTTTTATAATTGTCTTTTTAAATACTACTTCATACAATTTGTATTCTCAATAAATCATAATGTTCTAGGCTACAATTAGAGCTGCAGCGATTAGTAGATTGAAAGAAAATTAGTTGCCAGCTATTTTGATCATCTTTCAACCAAAAATGTCAAACATTTTCTCATTCAAGTCTCTTAAATCTGAGGATTTGCTGCTTTTCTTTCTCCTTCATGACAGTAAATGAAGAGCATTTGGGTTTTGGACAGTTGGTTGGACAAAGGAAGTAATTTGAAGATGTCACTTTGGGTTCTGGGAAATTGTGATGAATATTTTTTATAATTTTTTGACATTTCATAGACTAAATGGTTAATTGTGAAAATAATCAGCAGATTAATTGATAATGAAAATAATATATGGGCTACAATGCAAAATGCTCTGCTGTACAAATATACCTTAATGCTTTGATATTTCAGATTATATATTCTACATTGTAACTGATTTACAAGCAACAGTCTTACAATAAATTAAATATTAATCATCTACCATGTTATTTAGGTTTTTTGTACAAGAAATCATTTTGTAAAAACACATGTCAAATTTTTATTTGCCATTTTGATATTAAACTCTTCATATATTTTCTGCTTGAAGTTAAAATGCAGGACGTGATTTCAGCAGTTGTCTGATTTTGCAGCAGCTTGCTAGTAGTTCAGCTTCATATTTGCATAGTGATTCAAGTAGTTAAATTAGGACTTTTACATTTTTTGTGCTGTTAACTTGAACTACAAACCATTTGGGGCCATAAGGGAAAGGAATTATTTTTTATTTATTTTATTGCTTGATGGGCATCATATAATCATATAATCATATCAAAGCGTATCTGACAAGAATCTGATGAGAAGAGACATTTCTGGGGTTTTTTTCTGTTGTTTTTTTTTTTGTGTATGAACTCTGAACAAGTGGGCACTTTTGCAATAAACTCAATTGAATTGATTTTTTTCCCTGGCATTTTATTTTATGTTTTATATTTTACTGTTTTGTCTTTTTTTTAAAATATCATATGTCCTTGTCAGTTTGATCATTCATGTTTACAAAGTAGTTTGAACTACTTTTTCTGATTAGCTTTAGATTTCTTTCTATAGGAAGCTTTGCTGTAGTTTAACTTCTTCCAGTGTGAAGTTATCTGTAGCTTGCAAAGCTGTGCTTCACTGTAGCTTCCTCAACACTGGGTGTAATGTACAGTAACTAAATACATTTACTTAGGTAACAAACTTAAAGACCCCGGAAACATATTTTCTTGAGTGATAGGGAAACTATTTTTTCTGTTTAAATTAGGTAGATGACTGTATTTGTGTTTTAGTCTCTACTCTTCTCACTGGTTGAAGTAGCTGAAGTGTAAAACAGTGATGTCATATTTCATTACACTGAACAGGATTTAACAACATTTCAGTCAAAATTTGGTGAAAGTTTTTGGGTTGTTTGCTCACGTTTGCTGCCACTGTCAATCGAATCTGATCAAACCAGGTGAAGATGAAATTATCTCAGATTTTGAGTGAGAAATAGTTAATGAATAATACCCAGTAATTATAATTCCAAACTTTAACTTTGGCTTTTTCTTATTTAGTCATAAATATTCCATATTATGGATAAATACTCAATTTTTAGAACTAAGTTTTCAGGGGCTTTAAGAACAGTTTGGCAGTATTTGGGGGGTACAGATGGAAATTAGCTAGAAAGCTAAATCTGGCAAAAAAAAATCTCTTTTTTGAGACTAATATATTTTGTACATGGTCCCTGATGAATAAGTGTAATAAACTAAACTTAACTTGTAGTTAGTCGTGTTTACATGTTGCATATCTGCTTCATTACGTATCTGGGAAAAACTGTACTTCTTACTGCACTACATTTCTTACTTTTTGTAGATTACTTTAAAACATGTCATAATTTAATAAAATATAATGCATGACAGAGACATTTTTTCTGCACAGTGAGTACTTTCACTTCTGATGCTTAAAGTACATTTTGCTGCTAATATGTTTTATGTAAAATTTTGAATGCAGTAGGCTACTTTTACATGATATTGAGCATTTTAAAAACATAGTATTGCTACTTTTACACTCCACCCCTACTCATTTTTGTCATTTTTAGTGAGGAGATGTAAGATCTTATGGGTAGATAGCAATTCAACAGTATATGACATATACATCATCTGAAAGCTGGGAAGCTGAAGATTAATTTGAGATGCAACTCAAATGACAAAACCTCGGTTTTTCTAGTCATAAATATGCAATAAACACTGTGTTTTCTTTAGACACATTCACATTTTTGAAAGATTAGAGTAAGTGCTTTAGAACCAAAGTATATGATGGCCTTTTCCATGCTTAATTGCATCTAATAGGGTGTTGCAGCAATTTTTGGGTTGATACTATTTAGTATACAGATTTGGTGCACAATTTGACCAGTTTTGACCACCGCAGAATTAATAAACATGGTCAAAATGTCCTCCACTGTACCACATCAAGTAAATGATCTTGATACTTGTTCCACCACTGACCCTCACATATTAGATTGAAAATGTAAAAACAAGAAACACTGACCGAAAGTGTGCTCATGGAAGGTCTGCTGAGGACAGCCAGACAGACACATCACTCAAACAGCCATATGGAAGTCAGTGGGTGATAGATGGGGAGCACAGCCCTGGTGTTTTTAGTAGACCTGAGGGGCTCAGAGAGAAAAGAGAAAAAGAAAAGAGGGAGGCCTCTGGGATGCAGAATACCTCAAGGTCCCTCTCCACTGAAGCCGGCGCTGCAGCAGCCCCGCAGTCCTGCAATCTTCGCAATCAGGCAGTAATGCTAGCAGCGACTGTTTCAGATTATGCTCAGGAAATCCTCTGTGCTCTCTGCTCAAAACAATTTACCCTGACATGAGCCCAAAGACAGGGTAGGGGGGTGGGGGACAAGAGAGCTGTCCTCACCAGATTCCTGCTCTCAGGCCACCATATTCTCATGGATATTGTTATTATTATTATTATTATTATTATTATTATTATTATTATTATTATTATTACATTGCTGTTGTTGTTTATTCTGGATTCTATTTCAAGATGATATGAGAGGGAGTGTCTGGTTTTATTTTAGCAATTATACTGTATGACATGCAGGGCTGTAACTGATTATTTTCATTATTGACTAATCTGTTAATGTGAGGGGTCCATAAAGTGTCAAAAATCTCAATTAAAATGATTCAGAAACAACATTTAGGTATAAGTTTGATAACCTGTGGATATTTTGAATACATTCTTTAGTATCTGCAAAGACTAATTAGTTATTTTATTAATTGTCAACTATTAAATTAATCAACAACTATATTGATGATTGAATTTATTTATTTTTTTGACAAATTTTTTTAAAGAAAAAATTGTCTGATTTCAGCTTCTAAGATGTGAATATTTTCTGGTTTCTTTAGTTTTCTATAACAGCGAGCTGAATTAGGAATGCAACTAATGATTATTTTCATTATCAATTAATCTGTCAATCATCTTTTTGATTAATCAATTAATTTTTTGGTCAATAAAATGTCAGCAAGTATGAAGAATGTTGATCGCTGTTTCCAAAAATCCAAGATGACGTCCTCAAGTGTCTTGTTTTTTATCACAACTCAAAGATATTCAGTTTACTGTCAATTTTTTTTCTTAAAAAATCTCAAAAACAATTAACCAATCATCAAAACAGTTGGTAATTAATTTATTTTGAAAACTGCAAATATTAATTGGTTAATAAATTTTTAATTGATTATTAAATTATCACCAACCATTTTGATAATCTAATCATTGTTTTGAGTATTTTTATTAAAGGAAAATGTCCAAATTCTCTGATTTCAGCCTCTTAAATGTGAATATTTTCTGGTTTCTTTACTCCTCTACAACAGTAAACTGAATAAAAGAAGACATATGATGACGTCATCTTGGGCTATTGGAAACACTGATCAGCATTTTTTAAAAACCATTTTATGACATTTTATGGACCAAACAATAACAATTGGTAGTTGCAACCCTATTTAATATTTGACAACTAATCAATTAATCAACTAATCGACCAATCGTAGCAGCTCTACTGCCATGTGACCTATTATTAAAGCCCACATAATTTGTTTTGATTCATTTTGTTTTGTTTAAAGGGCCTCCATATTGATTTAATCAGGAAGTGACCTTTAAAGTTTTATTATTGTAATATAGATTGTTTGCCTTTTCCATTTTCTTCCTCTTTTTATTGGTCAGAATATCAATGGCTGTGAAGGTTGAGGGTTTTTGAGTGGTGGCTCTTTCCCATGGCCCGGAACCGACAGAACAAACTCTCGGAGAGAGCAAAGAAAACACGGCAACAAAAAGCCAATGATCCGCAGCACTCGGTCTCAGAAAAAAGAAGAAAAAAATGACAGAAAGAAATCCCCCTTCTCCTTCAGCCAAACATGTATTATGGAGCAGACACGATATTCAAAGGGACCAAAAGCAGCTTCATGTGTACACAACAGCCTCCTGACAGACAGACAGCTGCTGATGTTGACTCACATTTGTATGATTAAATTTGCCTTTGTGACTCTCTGTTTGAAGTACATGTCTCCAATTACCGTAATTATGTTAAAAAACCAAAGAAACCCGTAAAGCAGACTTTAATCTCGACCACAAAATGACTCATAATATTTTTGATGGAGATTCACATCCCACCAGTGTAGATTTTGGCGTTTCTGCGTGTAATTTTTAAAAAATACATTTTCATTCTAAGCAGCAGGAAAAACACCCAAATAACTGTAATAAGAAAATAAATTAATTCACGATTACTCAATAGTAAATTATCAATGATTACAGTCCGCATTAATTTGGTTTGCGCAGGTTTGTGGGCCAAATGTTAATGACTATTTTTTCCTCTATATACACAAATAACACAGAGACGAATGCATTACTTTTGTTTTATTGGAAACTAATTAATTACCATGACTCTAATGAAAACGTTACCTCTTAGTTTCCATCGCAGGAGGTTGCTATAATTCTTTTATCTCAACAAAATATCATAAATTAAGCAAATGGGCAGTCCCGTTAAGTGTTTCGTTGAGTTAAGAGTTTCGGACACGTCCTGTTTGTGTGTTTCCATGTGCAGGAGGGCAGAAAAACCTCCTGTTAGGGCCGGGTGGTGGTGGTGGTGGGGATATACAGGGGTTAAGCGCATAAAGGAATTTTGTTCTAACCAAATTTAACGACAGACAAGTCAGTCTATATTATAAGGTAGGCTACTATAGTGTTATTTCATACATGTACTCAATCTGATACACTTATCAGTCTTCTTCTTTTTCTGGGTTTTTGTTTTTGTAAAATAGAATAATAATAATCATCTGGCAGCTTCTCTTTAAGAGCCCAAATCCACAAGACTGGAGGTTAGAGGTCCCAACAAGGAGTCCTGCAGTTGGTGCGGGTGTCCGTGCATGCTGTGCACCGGCTGTGGGGCCCCCAGGCCGGACATGGGGTACGCCGAGGCCCCCGGGTGGCTCATGTTGCCCTGGAGCAAAAGCGCTGAGTTCTGGTCGGGGCTCTGAGGTGGAGAAAACTCGTCCTCCGAGCTGGACATGAGAGACTTTCCTCCGTCCAGCGGGGACAGCTGGTTCTGTTTGTTGCCGCCTGCGTTGTTGTTTTCACTGTTCTCTCTGCAAACGAAAACATGAGAAGAAATGAGGGGAAATACGCACAAATTTTGGAAGATAAATCCGTGTGTTTGGCCTGTGGATGACATTTTGGAGCAGCATAAAAGGCAGCCATAATTATTTTGAAGTAACATCAAAAATATAGAAGGCCCAGGCCTTACAAATACTCATCAGAGAGGATTAAGTTAGCATTTTGTATATTAAACGTTTTATTTTCTTAATGTCAGATTATATTTGAAAGTAGCGTTATAAATCGGTTAAATGACGTGTTATTTGAGTTATTTTATTCCATTTAAGCCAGTTGAACCTTTAACATGCATCTCAAAAGTATAAGGTTCTCAAAAAATGTGATCGTATTGCATTTATTTTTATTTTTTCATCATTATTAAATAGGTTACCACATTATTTACATTTCTGAAGGATGGCTCGTGTATTTTAGGTTATAATTCAGGTTGAGACACGTTGGAGGGGTCCATCATTTGTCAACAACATGCTTCCGTTTGCTGCGACTGTTACCATGACAGATTTGGATAACTAAACATAACCAAAATGAACAAATACGTTCAAACCTCCATTTGAAATAAACGGATTTATATGAGAAAAAATATTTTATTTATTTTCCTACTTTTCTGAATATCGTCAGACTCCTGTAATTCCTGTCCTCTCTTATTATGCTTTAGATTAGATTAGATTTTTATCTACAAATGGAAATTAATTTACCTACTAACAGACAAAATAAACAATTAAAATAAGCACCACAGGATTCTAATTTTTAAAAGAAGAGGGCATATTGGTTGTTTGTAGCCACATTTGAGTAATATTTCTTCTAAGTCGAACCTTAATTTGCTCTTGAAACATGCATGAATAATACAAATGTCTTTCTCTGTAAATGACAAGCAGTATTGAGGCTGTAAAACTGTGAAAACGCACCTCTCCTTCGCCTCCGCGGCTCTGTCCCTCTGCCGTCTGTTTTTGAACCAGTTGCTGACCTGCGTGGTGGTCAGTCCTGTGGCCTCGGCCAGCTCCCTCTTTTCCCGCGGGGACGGGTAGGGGTTGTGTGTGTACCACTCTCTCAGGACGCCCCGGGACTTCTCCTTGAAGCAGTAGCTGGTCTCCTCACCGTCCCATATCGTGCGGGGCAGCGGGAATTTCCTCCGCACCCGATACTTCCCCACGGCTCCGAGCGGCCGGCCGCGCAGCTTCTCCGCCTCCACGTAGTGCGCCTTCAGCCACAGCTGCTGCAGCTTCGGGTGGTTGTGCGGAGAAAACTGGTGGCTCTCCAGGATCTTGTAGAGCTCTCTAAAGTTCCCCCGGTGAAAGGCCACCACCGCCTTGGCTTTGAGGACGCTCTCGTTCTTGTGAAGGTGATCACAGGCGGGGAGAGACCAAAGGAAGCGGCCGAGCCTCTCCAGGTTTCCTCCCTGCTGCAACACCTCGCACACGCACGCCACTTGCTCCTGCGTAAACCCGAAGGACGGCAGTATAGACATGATGTCCTCCGCCCAAAATGCTGGTATCCAAAAACCTTTATTTTCTGTTTATATCTCGCGATGCAATCCGGTGCAATCCGTCGGTGCGGGCCTACAGGCTCTCACTCCTCTCTGCTCCGGCCCCTGATGCGCGCAGCAGATTGGGGATGTTGATTGTTGGGACAATTTGTTCCTGTTGCAGATATGTCAGGCTTAAAGGGAGCCTGTGCGTTTCGGTGATTGGCTCTCCCTCTGCCCTGCACCGTGTACAGCAGAGCAGGACTGAGTTTGCAGCTCCGTTTCCTCCCCAGAGGCAGTGCGTCAGGGGCTGAAATAGGAGCGCTCCCACCTCCCGCCCCCACAGTCTCCCCTCTCCCGCTGCAGCTTCAGCTGAGGGAGCAGAGCAGAGCACCTAAACACTAATCAATTATTACAGACCTCTTTAAAAGCCTTATTAACATGTTCGGAATATACATCTTCTACAATACAGGCTTCCAGGTTTCCCACATGGGGGCAAACCGCACACTGCATCTCCATACGTTATCAGTAATCACAGTCAGTGGAGGGGAAAGCCACAAAAACACAAAGCTTTTTTTATGTGTGAAGGAAAGTTTATTCACTTTTAAAGCCTGAAACACACTTAAAACTGGCCGCATCATAAACAGGTGGTAGTACAGAGCATTTAAATACAAAAATACGTCATAAAAGTAAAAACATTTTAATTGATTGTTCGTTATTTTCGTGTTTTTTCACTATTAAGAAGAAGTATGGAGTATTTTAATAAAAATGACTTCTTAAAACGTGAAAACTTAATTGATTCATGGTCATTTTTTCACCAATTAGCTGGAAATATAGAGCATTTTAATAAAAACCCACTACATAAAACTTAAAATCGTAATGGATTTTTAGTCATTTTGTTGTTTTTTTCCGCCAACTGGAGGTCACAGCTGATCACGGTTGACGCCCACCACCTTAATTACCTGCAGATTGGACATTTTGTTGTATCCTGCACCTTAAGCCGTTAATTTTACGAGGTGATATAATTTAATAAGCTCCTATGATAGTTGAGTCCATACGCGCCATTACGCACGTCTATTTTATATGAGAAACCTGCACTACCTGCCAAACGTGTTATGGGACATAGACCACCACCAGTAGGCAATCAGCCACTGAAGCGTGTGTGTGTGTGTGTGTGTGTGTGTGTGAGAGAGAGAGAGAGAGAGAGAGAGAGAGAGAGAGGGAGGGAGGGAGGGTAACTTATATGAAATGCCACATGGTCTGTGCTTGCGAGACAATTTGACAAATGTCTTCAGGATTGGAAAAAACAGACGCACACACCTTACAGATTCAGCGGCATTCACACTTCACACACTTTGTATAAACTGTCAAAATAAAGTGTTTTCAGAATTTAGGCCTAAATACTGTATATATGTGTAGGCTTGATGTCAAGTCGCATTTTTTGTCTTTTTTGTTTTTATACTTTATTTCCCGCGCATTTAATGCCATTTTTGTTTATAGATTTGGAAATTAAAGGTAAGAATCAATAAGATTTGTCCGAGCTGTTCGTAAACGCACCAGAGAGATAGTTGATTGCTGAGTTTTATTCACGGGACGTCAAATACCAACGTTTTAGGTTGGTAAAGCGGCCTGAACACAGCAAAAATATTGTACACAATAAATACAGGTAGAGGGCAGCCACCACCACACACCTCTGTGGTTATAAGTGAAGATTGAGAGGGATTATGAATGAGTCTACATTTTATGAGCAAAATGTTGCATATTATGTCTTTAATATTAAATGTCACCTGGACAGATGTAACAGGCCCCCTCACTCCTCTATTTTTTTTGTAGTTTTATATATTTTTTCCCCTGCAGCATCACGTCGTCTTCAAGAGCTCCTCTCTCTGGCCTGTGGCCTCCTACATGTATATTTCAGGGATTAGACGGGCACCGCACTGGCTCCAGTGTTTTCTGCGGGGTGAAACACTAAACCAATCCATTAGTAAATGAGTTCTCTGCGACACTGGTTCTTGGTGGTGCAGTTGTTGGTTTGAGCAGCCGTATAGATCACATTTCTTTATCTGCACCATGACTCTGAAACTAAACTCCCCTCTCAATATGTTAAGAAACAAGGTTTGACCTGGAAAAATAATATTGAACTTCAACAAATTCACATTAAACATTTAGAGAAGATGACCCCAATAAAGGATGTTCACTATAAAGATAAAATGCTTTGAAGTTTTTGTTTTTGTGGCGACAGACACCTGGAAAAACAGATGTGTTCTGATAAAGCTCCACACTGGAATATCATATATGTGTAGGTCTAATTTAACCTACAAGATTTTATGGACAAATACGTTTAATTTTTTTTAAGGGTTTTTCAAAATGAAATTAAAATAAATCTCAGTATTAGGGAATGAGGGCATCTGTTAAAATAAAATGAAATTCATGTAGAACGACTCAGTTTTATTTCAGCCTTGAATGTATCCAAGTGCTGGAATCAGGAAAAAAAAGTGTGACTATGCTTTATTTTTATTTCTTTGACTTATTATTTATGCAACCAATCTACTGTGTAATAAATTTTATATATAGCCTAACCATTGTCTTTTGATTTGGGAGTTGCAAAAAGGAACTACAACTTAATCTCGTTACACAGCACTGTTGCAAATGATAACCTGCAACAAATAGTTGATTAATCGATTAATTGTCAACTGTTAAATTAATTGCCCACTATTTTGATTATTGATAAATCGTTTTGATTCATTTTTCTTTTAAGACAAAAACCCCAGATTCTCTGATTTCAGCTTCTCGAATGTGAAAATTTGTTTCTCTCCTCTTATTAAACGGAATATCTTTGGGTTGTGGACAAAACATGACATTTTAGGACGTCATCTTGGGATTTGAGAAACAGTGATCAACATTTTTCAACATTTTCTGACATTTGATGGACGATTAATCAGTTATGAATTTAACAGCCCTAAATAAATCTACCTTGTGCTTTGTAAGATTATTGGCTGAAACGCAACTGAAGTCACTCTTACCTGCGAGGTTTTGGGGTTAATTTAAACTGTGTCGTCAGCCTGCAGATGAAAATAAACACAAACCACTTTATAATAATGAATAAAAACGTCAACTTGGACTTTTGCAACAATATTATTTTATAAACGTTAAAGCTGATCTTAAAAACAGCTTAATTTTCTTGCTTTCAGGCAGCAAAGCCATTCACATCATTAAACATGATTCAATTAGTGCATCTCCTAATGTAAATGTTGAACCGTGTCTGTAGTGGACACGGAGGCTCTCAGGCCACTTTAGCTGCACTGGTCTCGGCCTGGCTGTGTGTGTCTGTGTGTGTGTGTGTGTGTGTAAAACCTCAGTGCTTCAGTAAATGAGCTGTCTGATGAGCGGCTCTCGGGTTTCTCTAATATCTCTACCACATTGCGCCGCGCCTCCTCCTTTAACCCGAGCAGCCCGGGGGGCGAGATTATTTCAAGATGTGGACTCTCTCTCTCTCTCTCCGCCTCCGCCTCCGTGTGCAGCCACGACCAGTGCTGCTGGGCTCCTCATATATACCCCCCGACAAGTAATGCAATACTCGTTACTCCCTTCAGAATGGGCCTTACGGGGACGTTACAGCCCCTTTTCTCTCCGTTAAACTCCTCTTTCACCCCCCCCCAAAAAAAAAACAAAAAAAAAACGTAATAGCCTGCCTCGCCTGGAAGCTCAGGGTTGCTAAATATCACGGATGCTCCGAGTTTTAGTCATTCATTTAGTCATTTTGTCCTTTTCCGGAAAACTCAAATGAGTCATCGCGAGAAAATCAACTTTTTTTTGCCATTTTTCATGAAGATGGATTAATCAGAGGTAGGCCTTAGATAAATAGAGGTGTTTAGGAACTTGCTTTTTTTAATTATTCCACCACATGATAGCAATTTGGAGCTGAAAACGACCAATTATTAATTATTAATAGCCATTAGCTATGTTCCAACTGTTAGAGAATTTCGTTACCATGGAAACATGAAACGTAAGGGTGACACTCCAGTCCTGTGGGAGACAGAAAAAAAGAGGCTCAACTCAAAGCACTTCATAAAAATGTCATCATCAAAAAGCCCGTATTTCCTCTTGGAGGGTTTATTTTTTAGAGAATATGGAGGAAAACTGAAACGACCACTGGCTTCACTGAACAGATGGTTTTCGCTCCGTCTAAATCCAAAGTGCTATTTCAGCTGTATCGACTGGAACAAAGCCGGTGCTGTTGAAATTAAGTGAGAAATGTCAGATTTTGTCCGCAGGGTTTGTTTGTGTTTTTTTTTTTTGTCTTTGACTTTTTGGAGCGTTTTTTGGTGACATTCATTAATACCCACACTGTAATAAATAAATAAATAAATAAATAAATAAATAAACAAATAAATAAATGGAACATGGAAGAATGTAGGCTACTATTTAGTTAGGCCTATTCATCAATAAAAAAAAGCATGATAATAATTCATAAGTCAACAGTCTCACACATCCTTGAAAATATATTTATTTATTCATTTTCTTATTTATTTATTCATTTTCTTTTCTACTGACAAAAGCCGTAGTATTTCCACTACAATAATTACAACATATAAAGTCAAAAATAAAATTATCTGAATAAAAACCCCCTCCTTCTTCTTTTTAAGTTTTGCCAGTGAAAATATAAACACAGACTCCTCTCATATGATTTTACAGGGAAGCCCACCCGCTGGCAGATATTAAGAATAACTAAATAGTTGATGTTCTTGCTAATACTTTTGTTAATTTATGTAGGTCATATAGAGGAATCAGTATTAAATTGATACTGTTTCGTAACCAGTTAAAAACTCACTGTAGTAGCTTTAAATTGATCATAAAATACTCATTTCTGGCTTTACATTTCACTAATTTAACAGTTATCGACAAATCAATTAATTTAATCAATAGTTTGTCATTGGCTCACAGTTTCTGGTTTATCCACGATGTCCTAAACGTGTCTTTAATTTAAGAATTAGACAGCGGTTTATTCGGGGAGGTGGGAAAAAAAGAAAAGAAAAGGCAGCTCCTTCTCCCAAAACAAAACACAACTGTTGACATGAGTGAGTTAAATGAAATTGGAGCTGCAATTATCAGCTTAACAGAGTTTCCTGTCATGTTGGAAAATTAGACCTGGTACAAGTGCACTGGGGTTACAGCCCCCCATCAAAATCATTACGCATTTCCTCAGAGGACCACCTCCACAAATATGCAATTATAGCCACGGCCTCGGCTTTTACAGTGAGTGAGCTGTGCTCGGTGTAAACACGCCCCGGGCACACAGATGAACACATTTGTTTTAGGGAAATTCTTCTTTTCTTTTTTTTGTGCTGCAGGGCTCCGGGTAAGTAAACAAGCCAGGCGGGCAGACAAATACATAAACAAACTAAAGGAGGGATTTTTTAATGGGATGTTTCATCATGTGTGCCTGCTGCAGGGAGGGGGCGCCATGACAATACTATCATACACATGTTACTGCTGAGACTGAGAGGATGAGCTGATGCATGTGTGAGAGCAAATGATGAAGTTTTAGAGCAGTTGAGCAGCAGCAGGTGTGTGTGTGTGTGTGTGTGTGTGTGTGTGTCCAAGATCTGCTCGTGTTACAAAGTGCTGTTTTTCTCTTTGGGAAATACCGTTTGACCACTGTGGTGTGGACGTGATGCTGCCGCCCAGCTGCTGCCTCTGTGTGTGCATGAGCGTGACACATGCACACTTAAAGGGACAGTTCACCCCAAAAATTCAAAACACATATTTTATATCTGACATGTAGTGATATTTATCCATCTAGATAATTTTGGTGTGAATTAAAAGTGAATATTATATCGTTTCTTTACTCTGTTATGACAGTAAACAAAATATCTTTGGGTAGTGGACAAAACAAGACATCTGAGGATTTCATCTGGGGCTTTAGGAACTACTGATCATCACTTTCCACCATTTTCTGACATTATACAGACCAAACAACTAATCGATTAATTGAAAAGATAATCAACAGATTAATCGACTTTGAAAATAATCATTAATTTCAGCCCTAATAACAGGACAAGATGGCACAAAAATACATTTGAAAAACTCAACAGTAATGTCTCTTTCCAGAAATCATGACCTGGTTACTCAAGACAATTTATAGACCTTGCAATGAGCAGTTTCATGCTGGAACTACTTTCTTCCTACTGTCCACCAACCGTATCACTGCAGAATGAAGTGTGCGTCTACTCATGGAGGAAAAGCTTGTGCTTGTGACAGTGTGAGACATAAACATTAATAGCATCCTCCTCAGCTGAGCTGTAACCTCTCATCCATGAGTAGATGCACACTTACTTCTTCACAATGATACAGTTGATAGAAAGAAAATAGTGCCCACATGAAACTGCTCATAAAAAGGTCTGTGGATCCAGGGTTTGTACAGGTGCTGAAAATCCTTGAAAACACTCAGATTTGACTGTTGTGTTTTCAAGGTTTCAAAAGTGTTTGGATTTTGGCTAAACTGCTGGAAATTTCTTGAATTTGTAATTGCATTATTTTCATACTCACCACCTGACTGAAATTCACTTTTAAGATATAGAAATAAAATAAGACAAATATAGTCTCAGCCATTCTTTAGAGAATGTTAAATCTGCTTACAGACAGGTGGCTCAAAACTTTGCTCTGTTTTTCTTTCATTTCTGTTGAATGCTATCACAAAACATAATTGTATTTTTATAGCACAGAAACATCTAATTTAATGACAAAAAATTACATTATTATTTTAAGTGTATATTATATACATGAATATGTAATTTACCATGGCTGTAAGCTGCAGAAAAAGATTGAAAATGCATCTTGATAATTCTTGAAAAGTGCTTGAATTTGACTTTTGAAAAGGTGATTATGTGGAGTAGCCAGATCTGGGAGGAGACATTGCGGTCAAGTGCTATGCTGATCTCTACAGACAATATTTCCAAAAACTCAGCGACTCACACCAAAACAATCTGGATGGATAAACTAGACGAGAGAAAAAAAATATGCACTGTCCCTTTAAAACCATTCTTGATGATTTTTTTGTCCTTGCAGTCTGGAACAAACCAGTGAATCATGCCGGTTGCATCTTCCCTTTCCCACACTGGATGATGAAGTGGACATGTGCACATACCTTCCACTCTGCCAAGCAACAACTCAATTATTTTAAGTGGAGGTAAGAGAAGAATCAACACGGGTTGAGGACATTTATTTCCTCTTCTAGTTCATAAACACCACCTACTTTTCCGCACGCTTGTACGAGCCAGTAGTAGATTTAGTTTCTGCCAGGAGGGAGAACTCCACCGGCCGGTAGTGGTGGGTCTGCCTGTGCGAGCAGGCTGGTACCCGCTGACCCCTGCCCTCTCATTAGTGGGACGTGGAGCAGTGGAGTACCGTGCTCCCCAGGTCATGTTACATATGGCTTGCAGTCTGCTGCGCCGCATTAAATGTCAGCTTTGAAACCATCTGAAAGATCAGAGGTCAGTGTTTTTAATAAGGCCAGAGTTCTGGGGGAGTTCCCTCATTTTTACTGCACACTGAAGTATGTTTTATGTTGCATGTTTGAAATTGTGGCCAAAAATGATCCACTGCTATTTAGATATGGGATATCCTGATGCAGGATATAAGGGCTGCAACTAACGGTTATTTTCGTTATTGAGTAATCATCATCATCATCCATAAAATGTCAGAAAATGTTAAAAAATGTTGATTAATGTTTCCCAAAGGCCAAGGTGACGTCCTCAGATGTCTTTGTCAACAACCTGATGATATTCAGTTTACTGTCATAGAGCAGTGGTTGTCAACCTTGTTAAGTCCCGACTGCCCACAATCAGATTGGTGTATGTGACCCCCCCTGCCCCAGTCTAAAATTTGGCCCACATTTTCCATTATGCTGGACTGAGTGGTATGTTGAGTTCACTATTTCAAGCTACAGAATGCAAATATTATAGTTTTTGTTAATGTTTGTGTCTGTCCAGAACTTTGTGGTTTTATTGTTAGTAATGGGTCCCTCCTAAGCCCCGCCCCTTTTTGCTCTGAGTGCCAATAACAGTTGATCAAGCTTTGTACCTCAGTGAAATGTCGTAACTAGCTAGCTAATGACTGATGTCGATTAGCTAGCTAGTTAGCTAATGTTTTGCCACAGAGTCAAATAGGCCTACCCTACTGTCTAACTAGCTAGCTGATGATATGTGTAGAATAGCTAACTGGAATTTTTCTAACATTAGCTAACCTAAGATGTGACTATAGAGCCCATATGTAACTTTCACGGGTCCCCAGGAAACTGGGAAGGCGAAAGAGGCAGGGCTTAGGAAGGGTCATTTGTCAATTGTCATTTTTGTGCTGGTTTATAGTTTTAACTATCAGTGAGGTGGCTTATACAGCTGCTTGCCACAACATTCTTTTTAATTCTCTATAATCATCTGGTGACTCCCAGAAATGATCTTATTAAATCATCTCTTGAGGGTACTGCACCCTATGTTGAAAACCACTGTCAGAAGATTTAAAAAAAATAAATAAAAAAAACTCAAAAAATATTCACATTTGAGAAGCTGAAATAAGAGAATTTTGACCTTTTTTCTTAAAAAATACTTGTAAGGATTCATTGATTATCAAAATAGTGGGCAATTAATTTAATAGTTGACAACTAATTGATATTTATTTATTTATTAGACAGTATTAGACAGTTAATAAGACTCTTATTAAACTTTATCAGATGATAATTAGGGACACATTACAACAGAACTGTACTGTAAGCTAAAGTTAAATCATATATCTACTACTTAAAAACGATATGTGAACCAGATCTACCAAATCTGTCAAGTGCCAAAATTATAGAGGTAGAGGAATATTTTGTCTATTGGTGACTCCACAGTCTAATAAGAGTCTAACAGTGGGAAATAATACACTTCAGTTTACAGTACAGTTCTGTTGTAATGTGTCCCCAATTACCCTCTAATGAAGTCTAAGGAGGGTCTAAGTAATGGTCTAATACTATCTAATAAAGAACATATTATTTCTAGTTTATTTCTAATTTGGTATGGCTTGATATGTTCCATTAGTGTTCTGTAAAATTAAATGGGGCTGTAAAATGTACTGCATGTCTTCTGTGAGGGAACAATTGTGCTCCTTTCCTGTCTAATTTATAGGCCCAACACAAAGGTGGAATTTGGAGTTTTCTGTTCTATGGCCCCCTCCCCGTGAGACCCACGGTCCACGGGCTCCTGCTGCGAATGGGATATTGTTCTGGGCTCCAACAAAGCTGTTTTCACCCTCTTCAATATTACAGGAGGAGTTACCTGATACCTAACAATCAGCTAATCCACTGCCCATGGCGACGAGGTCACCTGTGCACAGGTAACTTTATCCCGCTTGCCTGCCTCTCCCTCCCTTTCCTGCTTAGTCTCTCCCATTTTTTCTTCTTCTCTCTCTGTGAGCACGGACAAACAGCCTCTGTTTATTTAGGTCATCAGTTAGATCATATATAACTCCTCCAGCCAGGATCCGCTGAGAGGACAACTCCTATAATCCACCACAGACACGCTGTGAATAAAATCAAATCCCCTGCTGTTCGTCCATTTGTCAAACCTTGTCTCCATCTTATCTCTGCCTCGTTGGTTTGGTCGGGTGCCCACTGAGTGAACAAGCATTGGGTGGAAATTCATGAATTTAAGGAGAATCCCCTCAAGCCGTGAGAGGAGTTCAGGCTCTTTTCTGGATAGAGACTCTGTGTCTGTGAGTGACAGCAGCTCAGATTCATTCTTCCACATGTTGAAGTAGGGGTACTTGGATGGGCGGGGGGTTGTTCGGGGAAAAAGGCCATTGGATTGGACTGAGCTGTGGGGAGCTGCAGACCCCCCACCCAAAAGGAGCTTTACCTCTGGAAATCTCATTGCTGTTTATTTGAATTACAGGGGCTGAGATGAGAAAAGGAGGGCTAATGAACTCCAGGTTGCCAGGCATGTGCAAACGATCACTGCAGGTTTGCAGAGAGCACCACCAGGCCCGCTGGATTACTGCATGCCACTTTTTCCTCCTCCATCCTCACAGTTTGGCTACATTGGATTCTTGAATGTTGGGAAGACATATGCTTTCTGTCTGGCATGAACTTACATTCATTACACACATGTTGTGCCCCTTAAAATGACTGTTCCTTAATTTTATCAGTCATCTTGAAGCAAAATTTTTAGAAAGTATAGCTGGGCAATATGGCTTGATATTTTAAGCATATTTCACAATATACAATATATATCTCAATATACACATTTTCTCTAAAATAACATACTGTAAATTAAGGCTGCACAATTAATCGAAATATTATTGAACTTGCAATATGGTGAAGTGCAAAATCCAGTAGCTGCAATTTTTTGATAAAGCTGTGTGACAATACAACATTATAATGAAATCGTGGTGCCAGGTACCCTGGCCTACAAATCCTGTTCTCCAGATCTAAGAAGTCATGTTTGTTTGGTACAGAACCCAATTAATCATCATGATTTTACTTTTTTTTCTGTAAAAGTGAAAAACCTGATGGAAAATTATAATTTTAGGGTTGCAACTACCAATTAATTATATTATGGATTAATCTGCCGATTATTTTCTGGATTAATTGATCAATTGTTTAGTTTATAAAATTTGTGGAAAATGCTCATCACAATTTCCCAGAGCCCAAAGTGATGTCGTTAAATTGCTTCTTTTGTCCAGACAGTCCAAAACCCAAAGACTCTTCATTTACTACCACTATCATCCGCACATTTAAGAAGCTGAAACCAGCAAAAGGTTGGTATTTTTGCTTGAAACAAGAAAAAATGACTATCGAAATAGCTGCCAATTGATTTTCTTTTGATCAACGACTGATAATTACAACTCTAGATCATTCCCACTGATCATGAATCACATCACGACCTCTGTAAAAATAATCACATTATAATTTTTTTTGCCATATTGTGCAGAACTCCCATAAATTATAAAACAGCACAAACATATGATGATCTTATAGGATATGATGCATTGCTATCAATTAAATTACCCAACAGAATAGAATAGGGCTGATAAAATCAAAAACATCACAATATTTTTCACCAAATACCAAGATATTAATTGATCTATCGATGTTGTTACATTATTGGAGGGATGACTGTTGGTACTTTCACTTATTATTAACACAATGAGCTTTTTGATAAATAATCAACAGTAGTGTGGATATAATTACTAAATGGGTAAAGGCAATTAATGGAACAGCTGTAACGGTCTGGTAGGTTCAGAAAATCACATCACTTTACAGTAATACAGCCTTTAAAACCAAGAAAAGGCAACACTTATGCCATACCACGATATCTAATCTCATATCACAGTGTCATTATAATATCAGTGTATTGCCCAGCTACATTAGGAAGAATAAAAAAAAATCATTTTTATGTTTTTATAAATATAAACTTTTATTGCAGTATGGAGATTTAGAAAAATACATTCACATAATTTCAGATAACAAACATATAATTCAAACTAAGATTAAAAAAACAAAAACAAAATGACCATCAGTTTTACTATTTGCCCACGACTCATTTTTGGTATATGACATTAAAGCACTGAGAATACTTTCACTGAAGTGTCCATTCAAATTGATGGGATTATGTCATAAATCCTGATAGAGAAAAGTATCACTAGTCCACTTCTATAAAGACGTGTGATGCACTAAGAGATGTGCATGGTGTGAGTTGGCTGAAAATGAGGCTGAAATGTGCTATTATGGTCATGTATGTATGACAGCGAGGAATTAGGCTCCCGTTGTGAAAAGCACCGGACACATTTGACAAATGGGCTCCACATTCTCTTGTCTTTTCCCTCAACTGACACCCAACAAATGTGCCAGTCATTTCGGCAGCGGCGGTGGTGGTAAATCTCTGAAGCTGCGATGTCACTGCCTGCACACTGTTGCGAGAGCTACGACTTTCAGTGTTCTTCACAAAACAAAAGTAAAAGGCACTAGTGTCCAAAACATAATGACGCCATGCAAAGAGAAATTATTACAATCCCTTTATAGAAAAATATCATTCATGATTACTGACATTTGGAGAGACACATCAAAATGAAACAGGATATAGTATAGCATCATCACTTCTAGTTAACATAGTATGAGTTGCAGCATTATAAACAACATATGATGAACAACATGTGAGACCGATAGCCTGACCCTTTCGGTCATCATTCATATCTCGATCTCACAGGTTGATGATGAGGCTTAAAATATGACTCGTTACTGAAATAGTGTGCATTTGTTGAAGTGTGTCACTCATGACAAACCCT
Source organism: Lutjanus campechanus (assembly GCA_027495735.1). Lineage (NCBI taxonomy): Eukaryota > Metazoa > Chordata > Actinopteri > Lutjaniformes > Lutjanidae > Lutjanus > Lutjanus campechanus. Next base: position 16,873 of record JAJHUR010099168.1, on the reverse strand, counting down.
CAAACATGAAGGCTATTTGAAACACGTACATTGTAATGTCATCATGGTAGTGCAAATGCCAAAACAGACCGATGCCATTATGTATTTAAAGTAGCAGGAAGGCACATTCGTCTGAACTCTAGTACCATATTTATGGAAGCACATTTACCCCACTGTGACAGGGGAAAAAATTGATCCTGTAAATCATTACACTGACATTGTTATTGATATAAAAAGTTAGTATCAATAATAACAAGTTAGTACGGCTGTTCCTAAACATAACGGCCCAGTTTGAAAACTGAAAAATCTTCTGAGGGCTGCACAAACCTTTAATCCCAACTCTGATCAACACACAAGACTAATCGTACCAATGATATGTTCCAGTCATAATGTGACAGATCACCAAATACAGGCACCAGTTAAACTAGATCAGATAATTAGTTCTGATCAAAATTAACTATTAATGTTTTATGGTAATTTCAAATTTATAATATTGAAACTTAAAGAAAGAAAGTTTGAATTATTTTTCATGACCTCTTAAGGCCCACCTGCAGGGCCTTCAGGGCCCACCAGTGGACCTTTGGGAATCACTGAATTAGTATGTCAAAATATTGAGTTAGTTTTTTACAATAATGAGTTTGTATCTCAAAAGAATAAGAAACTTAAAGTCATTTTCATGGTTTCCCATTATTAATAAAAAAAAATAGATACTCATTATTTTGAGATATCAACTCCTTATTTTGATAGTTCATCATTATTTTAAGATGCTAAGTCATTCTTTTGAGATACTAAATCACAATTTTGAGAAAGTTACAGGATATTTTTTGCATCACATTGGTGGAAATGAGCTTCCATACAAATATTCGACACTCCTTGTTCATTTGGTATGATATAAAGCACAAAAGCGAGGTTTTGCAGTGACTTGAGAGGCATTCAGAGAATTTAAAGTGATTACTGAAGGACACTTTTTTCCTAAATCAGCAGCTTTGTGTGTTTAATGACCTATATTCTGCGTGTGCAGTCTTTTAGTAAAGCTGTCGCTCTTTAACTGACCATTTTCACAGAGGCTCCCTCTCTCCCTCTTCCCCCTACTGAATGACCTTTTTGGTTTGACCCAGATGACGCATTTAGTTTGGAGGAACATCCTGGTCACATGACTCGAGGCATTCCAGCACCTGCTTCTGCGGATCAAATCCACTCAACAGGAAGTAGCAGGTGTTGTCTATAAAAATGCACATTTAAACACGGCTCACACACATACAACGACTTCTTCTTCTTCTGTGAGCAGTCGTAATGTTCCTTCTAACAAACGGGGCTTTTAAAACATGTCATAGACTTTTTTTTTATCTTTATGATAAACTGATAATGCCCACCCACAGGGCTCCTCTCTGCCTAGAGTGCATTGTAAAGTCAAATGAGCTACAAATAATTTAACATTTAAAGGAAATGAATGGTAAAAAAATACACACACACGCGCACACAAAAGTAAAAAGATTCACCGTATCGCTGCTTGAGTGCTTCTGCAATGAGGGAGGTTTGAGGTTAAAGGTCAGCCATGTCCTCCTCCATCTGCACTGTCTGTAGTTTGGCTAGCTCCTTTCCCTCCACCGCCTCCATCTCCCCGCACATCGCCCGCACCATCTCGCTCACGCCTCCCGAGCCCGCACCCCCCACCTTGTTCTCTGCAAGGTTCATGTAGTTGCTGTTCATACCAGTGCCCATCAGGTGAGAGGACGGGGGTGCCCGGACCTCGTGGCCCCCAAGATACTCTGTGGGCTGGAGGTGGTGGCTGCTGGGGTCCGTTTGTGCCATCAGCGGCGTGCTGACGGTGAGGGTGGTGTAGACCTCCGGCTCAGGGCTGGACGAGCTGACGGCGGGGACCTCAGTGGTTGAGGCGGGACCTTGGCTGGAGGGAACCTCTTCTGAGCTGGGGGTGGTGTAGCTGAGCTGCCCGCTGGCGTCCAGGTGGAGGCCATGGTGGTACGAAGAGTAGACGCCTCCCTCCAGAGGCTCCTTCTTGATGGACGGCTGGACGGTGTTGCTCATGTTGTAGAGAACGGTGCTGTGGTGCAGGGACGACATGGTCAACTTGTCCTGCTGCTGGAACGAGTTGTCGCTGGAGGAACTCACTGCTACATTGTTCAGAGGCATCGAACCTGTGGTGACAGAACAATGAATCAATACATTATCTCCACTCCTACTGCTGGACCCCCTCTCACTGCTCACAGTATTATATGTTTCATTTACAGCACACGGTGACCCCCAAACTACTGTTGTTTGTCTCACTCAGTCAATCCTGCACTCTTAGAAATAAAAATTCTGAAAGGGTATTTCCAGAAGAGCTGAGGTTCTACTGAGAACCATTGGCTTTGGAAGAACACATTTTTGAAGAAAGGGTTTGTCAAGGGTTCTTTGTAAGTTGCATTAAGAACCTTTTTCATGCACAGAAGAAAGAGTTCTTCAAGGACTGTTGAAATTATTGAGGAACTCTTTCTCTCGTGCTTTGTACCGCAATATAAAACAGTTCTCTGTTAAACTCCCTGGGTGGGTTCTAGATAAAACCCCTGGAATATAAAAAGGTTCTCGGTTGAACCCCATGGGTAGGTTCTAGGAAAACCCTTAGATTATAAAAGGGTTCTTGGTAGAAACTTCTGGTTCTTAGAACCCTTATAAGGTGTAAAGGTTCTGGATAGAACCCCCAGAGAAAGTAGAATCCTCTTGGGTGGGTTCTAGATGGAACCCTTGGAGAGGGTGGAAAGATTGTGGATAGAACCCCCTGGTAGGATTCTGGGTGGCACCATTACACCATATAAGGGTTCTCTGTAGAACCTCTAGGTTTCTGGGCAAAACCTTTTATACATGGTTCTAGGTATAACCCTTAATGTTGGGTTTTACGTAGAAGTCTAAAAGGGTTCCAAGTGGAACCTTTACAAAACGTGCAACCAGGAACCAAAAACGGTTCTCCCATGAGGACAAGCCTAAGAACCCTGCATGGTTCTAGTTTGCTTGTGTATTTGTTAGAATGTGCTTTACCCCAGAGAATGAGTGTAAAAGTCTGCCAGGACTCAACAGCACGCTGCAATTTTCTGTTTTTCCTTGTTATTCATCGTGGTGCAGATTCTCTGCTTTATGTCAAAGTGAGTGCTGTAATGGCTGATTCCCTGTTAGTGTGTTTCATGGCCTCTGATTGTCTGAAACATATTTCCCCTCCTCCCCACACTGCACATCAAGAGTGCAATGATGATGAGTGATGGTGACTTCAGAACTTGTTTTTATTCATCTCTGGGGTTTTCAAAGGACCACCTCTCCTGTGTGTGTGTGTGTGTGCGTGTGTGGCCCTTCCCTGTTTCTTCTGCTCTGTGTTATGTGTTGTATCAGCTCTTTGGGCTACGGCCCAAACACAGACAAGCCAAGAATAAAGCAGCTCAGATATATTGGGTGTACGTAGTAGAGACCTGTTGACAAACCACCACTGACGTGGAATATTAAAGAGGGCAAAGGCCCACACTGATCAAATATCATGTTAGGAGACATAAGAATGAAACATCTGTATTTTGATATAAGAGTAGATTATGTCAGGAGTTTGGTTATTCGAATACAGTGATATATCTTAATTTAGTCTTTTCTAGATTGCTTTATATAACAGCAAAGTGATAAAAGGGAAAGTGAAGAATCAATGGCTCTAAATCCTTACATATTACATCCCCATCAATTTCTCCCAAACCTAATTAAGATTAAATGCACAATACATAGGTTCTGCCATTAGGGGTCTCTCTCACAATAAACCGATAACAAAAGACATAGTTTGATGATGCCGTGAGGTGACGTAGGATCATGGGGGTTGTGATCTTTACTTTCTCACTTTTCTCACTCTCTGATGCATCTAAAATATCCCGTTTTCCTGGCAGGAAAGCACCATAACCTTCAATAAATTACTTATTTCTCTGTATTTGAACATTGTTGGAAACATTTGGGATAATGTAAGTACACAACTCAACAAGGTTTATAATATAGGTCTAGCGTTTTTAGACATTTCAACTCTTTAAATGAACTTAATTAAATCATGGAAAATATTTCCACATGTTCAAATAGTCTTCTTGCAGCATTAAGCAATTCTGTTGGTCCAGCTTAATTTCATTGGGTTAGGTCTTTAACAGGGTTGGTCCAACTAACAATGGTAACATTACACTAATAAGTGAAGTCAATCCAGCCCAAGTATGCATCCAAGTTGGATGACTTTGACTTGGATGTTATATTTAGAAACTTGACAATGGGTTTATGTTTTGTGCAAAAGCATGTCAACTTACATGTAGAAAGCTCAGAAGAACAGAAATATATCTGTTAATGCCAGATGTGAAAACAAATACATGTAATTGTTTTATATATTTGTTGTATTTGTATTTGTTGTTGTTTATGTATATGCTTAAGTTACACTCAAAAATTGGTCTTTGAATGAACTTATTTTTTCTTATCATGTTAAGTATTTCTATGTGGTTAAGGCGATTCTATTGGTCCAACTTAACTTACTTGGTTCGGATCAACTTTATTTATAATGTTATTTTACTACTGTAAATTTAGCTAGACCGACCCTTTTGAATTAAGTTGGACCCAAATATATTATCTGAATGAACATAATTAAATCATGTAAAGTATTTCAATGTGATTAATGGCTTTCTCTCGGTATTAATCAGTTATGTTGGTCCCACTTAATTATTTTGATCATCTTCAATTTTACTACTGTAAAATTAGTTGGACTGATCCAATTAAATTAAGTCAGATCCAACCCAATTAAATTAATTTGTACCGATGGAATTGCTTATTGCTAAAAGAAAGCCATTTAATCACATTGAAATTAAGCAGTTCTGTTTGTCCAACTTAATTTTCTTGGGTTCATTTAAAAGAGTTGGTCCAACTAATTTTACCGTAGTAAAATTGTACTAGTAAATGAAGTTGATCCAACTCAAGTAAATTAAGTTGGACCAACTTATCTGCTTTCACACATGACATTAACAGATACATTTCAGTTCCTTTGAGCTTTCCACATGTAACTTGACATTCTATTCAGTGTATGAAATATAAACTCATTGGATAGATTCTAAATATAACTTCAAAGAAAACAGAACAAGTTCTAAGTTTAAATTCTGAACCCACCTTGTGTGATTGCTGAGGAAGATGAGGCAGATGAGAGCTGCAGTGGAGGAAGACCTACGTCGCTGTTGAGTAATGAGCTGCCATCACCATCGGGGACTCCGCTTGGTACCTGGACCAGACTGTAGCCACCCAACTGCAGCGCACCTGACGAGGAGCTGAATGTGAGCACAGAGGAGCCCCCGTTCTGGGCAGCCATGGAGTGAACCCCTTCCAGCTTCACCTCTGCTCCATTCACACAGCCTGTATAGGAGGCATAGTCCTCAGCTGAACTGCCCAGTCCCTTCTCCTGACCTGTCTGCATCTGCATGTCCACCCCCGAGCCCCCCAGCAGCACCCCTCCGGATGGCCGCAGAGGATTGAAGGCCAGGGGCTGGATGCCCAGATTGAGCCCGTTGAAGAGGATGTTTCCAGGCGTGTGGAGGTAAGACGAGCCGCCATTGTGAAACACGGTGGACGAGGTGTTACTGGTCACTAGACTTCCGTTGTAGAGACCGCCACTGTTGGATCCGGGGGGCAGCTTGATGTCCCCGATCTGCTGGATGACCACCCCACTGTCCAGAGCCCCTGTTTGAATGGGAAGGGCCCCATGGGTGATCACCCCATCTGAGGAGTTAGAGAGGGGCCGGGGAGACAGCTCCTCCTGTCCTTTGCTTGACTCGTCCTCTGTGCTGTGGTTTCCATCAGATTCACTGCAGAGAAAAGGACAGAAAAACACAAATGGTGTGTCACAAAAGTCAGATCAGTCAATTCAAGTCAAGTTACACATATATCAAAAATCAAAACTTGCCTCAGGTGGCTTTACAATCATTGCAACATCCCCTGTCCTGTAGACTCTCAAGTAACAGACTCAAGACTAAGGAAACATTTTAAAAGGGAAAAGACAAAACAAAGTAAAACAAAACTTAATAATTTGTGGTAAATTATTGTTATAAGGTATCTTTAAGCAACTTTTTGAGTGAAAAATGGAATAGGATTGGAAAATATGTATATCCCTGATGTTGTATTTTTCTCCAGTTTGTGGCAGTTTTTGGCAAAGCAGACACACTCCACAGCAGTGGTTTTCAAAGTGGGGTCTGAGGACCAACAGGGGTCCTTGAGTGAGTTGTAGGGGGTCCCTCCCATCAAAAGGAGAACTATAATATTTTAACTGGTCATGAAACAGTCTGTTTAATACTGATGCCTCTACATGACCTACAGAAACAAACAAGACCATCAGTGAGTAAACTGTGATTCTATATAGTTAATCTTAAAGGCTGTCATCAGGTCGGATTCTCCACGAAATCAGATGAAACAAGCCTGTGGTTACATTCATGTTAGCCAGTTAAAATTAAGCTGGATGAGATTTTTATTTATATTATTATTTTTTTATTTATTATATTATTATATTTTGTGGTTATTATGGTGGAAACACTGCTGCTTCTGTCCACAGGGGCCTCCAAAATCAACAAAATATTAAAGTTCCTTGTAGTAGCTTTAACATTTATTATACATTTTTGGAAGTTGGAACAACAAGTGAAGAAATATTGGCTGCTTTGATTGATAGTGATAGTGATCCTAGTTTGATCACTGATTAAGTATTAAGACTTTATTATTTTGAAACCTAAAATTAAAAAAATGCTCAGAGGGAACCCGTGTCTGTGATCTAATGTGCATCTGTTGTCGTGGCCCTTGACTTGAAAAAGTTTGTGAGCCCCTGCTCTAAAGCACTATTACAATAATAAAAAAAAATCAATAAAATACAATTTTATACATTCTTGTTTATAACCTTTCCACAGTCATCTTGTGAGTAGTTGAGCCAGAGCAGTCAGAGTCACATTTGTTGCTGTGTTATTACCCAGCTTTGAAGAGCTGCCTGTGTGTTTGTGAGTGTGTGTGTAGCCCTCTCTTACCTCATGGAGAGCAGCACTGACAACAACCAACCAACGTCAACAACCGTGCAACCATTTGCCGCAATAAATTCTGGTGTGACAAAATGCCAGCACTGTTGGCGTGACAAAACAAATGGCTGCAGAGAGTATTTATTTGAATTTCTTCCTCCAATTTAACACGGTGGTGGAATTTTAAATCCTTATTTCTTCTGCTCTCATGAAGTCTTTAAAAAGATGGGGACATAGTTGATAGAGCTTATTTATAAACTCCTCTTTTTTATAAGATTGATTCAAACAGCTGCAGCAGCCTCTCCAGCACACACACACACTGAAGTGTCTCATCCCCCACTCTCAGGAAAACATATAAACAAAGACACTAGTTGATACAAATTAGGGCTGCAGCTAATGATTATTGTCATTACTGATCAATCTATCTGTCATCTTCACAGTGAATTGATTAATTGTTTGGTTCATAAAATGTTAGAAAATGGTGAAAAATGTTGATTACTGTTCCCCAAAGCCCAAGGTGACATTCTCAAATGTCTTGTTTTATCCACGACTCAAAGATTTTAAATTTAGAGCTGCAACGATTAGTCAGTTAATCCATTAGTTGTCAACTATTGAAGTAAATTAAACATTAAGTTTTAGTTTATTTACTCTTCTTTGACAGTAAACTGAATATCTTCAGGTTGTGGACAAAACAACACATTTGAGGATGTTACCTTTGAATGTAGTGATCAGCATTTTTCCACTGAATTTTTAATTGAGAAAATCATCAACAGAATAATTGATAATGAAAATAACCATTAGTTGCAGACCTAATTCAGTTTAATGTCATAGAGGACTAAAGAAACCAGAAATTATTCCCATTTGAGAATCTGAAATCAGAGAATTCGGACAGCTTCTCTTAAAGAATGACTCAAAATGATTAATAAATTATCAAAAATAGTTGCCTATTAATTTAATAGTTGACAACTAATCAATTGACTGATCATTGCAGCTGTAATACAATTATGAGACAACTTGTTTGAAATATCCACAGGTTATAAACTTATAGCCTCTGAATAATTTTAGTAGAGACTTTTATAATGGTGTGTGTGTGTGTGTGTGTGTGTGTGTGTGTGTGTGTGTGTGTGTGCGAGCGAGAGAGAGAGAGAGAGAGAGAGAGAGAGAGAGAGAGAGAGAGAGAGGGGTCACCTCCACCAGGTGTGCAGCTTTGTTCACAGACAGAAACATGAAAGAAGCTGCACTTCTGTCTGTCTGTCTGGAGGATTATGAAATGAAACGCCTTTTTTGTGTCTGAGAGGGAAAAAATAATATAATGAAAATGATTTATGTGCTGGGCTGGGGGACACGTGTGTTAGCATGTGCAGACACACACAAACACGCACTACAAGTAGATAAGAAGAAATTAAAGTAACTTTTCCAGTCACCTTGTTAATGGTTTCTCCTCCTCTGTGTGTGTGACAGTCAGATCAGTGGAGTATGATCTGTGGGAGTTCCTCTCTTATTTAGTTGCTTATGGTTTCCATGCCCCTTAGCACCAACACACTTGAAACCGGATCTGAATGGCAACCGCTTCATATTTCAAAACATTAAAAGCGTGCTCCAAATCCTTTTACGCACACTTTTTTGTGTTTCTTAATCCTCAACAGTTTGTGATTTACATGATCAAATCTTACAAGAGAGTCCGACGGGACAAAATGAAATACAGTGTGTATTGTCAGTCACCCTTGAGTGTAATAGGCTCCCCTTCCTCGGAATAAGCTCTCAAATACTTTGTTAAAATTAGCCAGGATCTATTTTAATGCGCCTTTTACGCACAGAGCCCTCAAGGAAATGTTTTAATAATTTGTTAATAACACTTCTGCTATTGAAATACTTTCTTTTCTTGTCTCACCTCTTTGATTGTGCCTCGGACGGGTTTCTGTCTCTCTGTCTCCTGTTTTTGAACCAGTTGCTGACCTGGGTCAAGGAGAGTCCTGTAATCTTGGCGAGGTTCCTCTTCTCGGCAGGAGACGGGTACCTATTCTGATTGTACAGATCCTTCAGCGCGTTCCGGGACCTCTCCTTGAAACAATACACAGTCTCCTCGCCGTCCCAGATAGTCCTGGGGAGAGGATACTTTCTCCGGATCCGATACTTGTCCACGGCGCCCAGGGGTCTCCCCCGCGCCTTCTCCGCCTCGGTGTAGCGGGCCTTGTACCACAGATCTTGCAGGAAGGTGTGGTTGGACGGGCTGAAGCTGTGGTTCTCAAGAATACTGTACAGCTCCTGGTAGCGAGCCTGGTGGAAGGCGACTAAAGCTTGGGCTTTCAGGATGCTTTCGTTGCCGCGGAGCAGGTCGCTCTGAGGCAGGGACCACAGGAACCTGGCCAGCCGGTCCACATTGCCTCCCTGCTGCAGAGCCTCGCACACACACGCCACTTGCTCCGGGGAGAAAGCCAGAGAGGACGCGGCGCTCACCAGCAGCTCCGTGCGCACCGCGTCCGAGCCGGGAGCCGTGCGCTCCATGGACAACTCCGCCGCGTCCAGCGCCACAAGCTTGATGCACTCCCGCGTATCCACCACCTCCTTCACATTTTCCCTCTTGATGTCATTTGCTGTTGTGACTTCTCCGGCAGAAGAAGAAGACATTTTTTTGCTCAAGCCTTCCCTGGTAAAGTCACTCCTCCCAGCTCGATCAGGTTACCTCCTCGCCATGCGAGTGCGATCGGATATCTGACAGCAGCTGTAAGTAGATATCTCTCTCCCCTTTTCCTTCCAACGTGACTTTTACTCTGCGGGGACTGGAGCTGGAAGGAGACACACTGGGGTCTATCTGCAGGAGAGCCACGCTATTGGCCGCCGAGGGCCCCAGAAGGGAGGAGCGAGCGCGATCCAGACACGAATGTTTGGTTTCCAGCTGTCACTCATATAACCTACAGTATATTCCCGAAGCTCACCTGTGCAAGGTGAGTGCTGCTTGGGATCGTGGGAACGGGATATCCTTGTTGTCTGTATTGTCAGGAGCTGACCGATCTTTAAAAGAAAAATAAAAGCAGATTTGTCACTATATCGAGAGAGCTCGAAGAGGAAAATAATCCATTATCGCTCTTTGTCTCAATATAAAATGATTTTTTACCATTTCAACTCACAAAATATTAAATAAAATTTAAAACTGGAGTTGTCGGATTTACTCCACTCCGAAATGACTTTAAATGATGACCTCCCCCTTTTTACTTATATTTCAAACGCATTTCAGTTCAGTTACTTTTTCCACTGACAAATCCCTGCTGTGTTAGATCCAACCTATACAAACTGGTGGGAACATTTTAAACTTTCATTACATAATCATAATAGTTTAAGGTCCTGGTTGTGATTGGAATAAGGTATGAATATTGCCAATTTGTCTGTCAAAAGCCACTCACACAGTGGTTCAAGTCACAATACAACACCTAATGATCTCAATAAGCAATGTCAGATTGAAGTCTATTTACATAAAGAGAAAATATTTAATAGAGCCAAGCAGATATATCAATCGGCCGATATCAGCCCAATATTATCAGCCCAAAATTGGCTCAGTTATATTGGTATTGTGTTGTGTATCCATTTTCTTTTTACAGAACATAATGCAGATTGTTATTTTTTGTTTGTTTGTTTTATGGGCAGTATTTTATGTATATTTGACCCCTTTTCTTAATTCAGGTTGTTCTGGTTGTTTGTTTTAAAATTCATAATTAATAAAAATACCAGTAAAAGTTTACTTTCTCTGTGCCTTGGTATTATTTATTTTGAATTTTCTACATATAAATAGACGATTGGCTGATATATTAAAATCAGAAAGGTTTTACTCCCTAATATCTGTATCAGCCCCAAAAATCCTGTATTGGTTGGGCTCTAGTATTTATTAAGGGCGAGAGAAACCAAAGCTCTGCATGAATGCAAATTCAGGCTATTAGACTATGAAGTATGCATGCTGTGATATTTATGATGTCCAGAAATGTTAACTTTTCACATTTCTTGGAACCCCAAAACCAACCCATCTGTCTTCCACGCATATACTTTGAAACAACAAGATCTTAATATCTTCCAAATAAGAATTAGTAATCCACTGAAGGCCGCACATAAATCTGTAAAATCATAGGCCTATGTTAGTCTGGCAACATTACATCGGTTTTAAAAACTGAGAAATTGGTCATTTTTGCTGGTCTAATATGACATTGGTGTATAACCAGGCAAACCATCTTTTTGTCTGATCAATTACTGCCATTTATACATAGGCAATAAATCAATAACTGCATGAGCTGGGACTGGGTTTTTAGGGATTATAATAGAATATATGTTTATAGCCTTTAAAAAGGCTGGATTTTAATGTACAGCAGCCTGCCTTGAAGCTAGTGATAGTGTTTTAAAACCATAAATATTATAATACACATTTTGTGTCTCCATCATACATTATTAATTCAAGATAATAAACCACATGATGTATCCATCATCTTTGGTGAATTATTTCCCCAGACAGAAACTATATGATGTCAGAAGCCCGGGGGAGCAACATCTGTGGATGTTTTTGGTTTTAATTATGTTTCAGTTCAGGCTTACATTAGATCATGGAATATATGGGAGCAGTCTATAGGGATCTGCACAGGGGAGACTGTGGAACCTATAATCAAAACAACAACTTTATACACATCCTCTCTCTAAATACAACCTTTGTGTGGATGAGTGAAAATAAACAACTCAGCTTTTTTCTGCCTCAGACCCCCTGGGACTGCTCAGGGACCCCTGGACGCGTTTGCACCACAGTGTGACCACCACTGCTGTAGAGGTAATCATTAAGTAGGAACTGCTCTTATTAGTGGCGTTTCCCGTCGGACCGCATTCTGTGTGACGCAGCGGTTCGCCGCCTGGAAAGTGACAGGAGAGCCGCTAGTTGTTGACATTTTTTCCTCCAGATTTTTATCTTGTGTTGCACAGACAGAAATGGACGACCAGGGCTGTCCGAGATGCAAAACTACTAAATACAGGAACCCGTCGCTGAAGCTGATGGTGAACGTCTGCGGCCACACGCTGTGAGTACTCACATCTGACAGCTACACAAAGTACAGAGAGAAGCACATTTACACCAGCTTCAAACTGTGCAAATAGGCACATACCAACGTAAGAAACCCCCGCATTGGCGGTTAGGTCTTATTTTGAAACAGTTTTCGGCGGTATTATGCTTAATGTCGTCTCTTAAATCTTAATATTTGGACGTTGACAGACAAAAGACGTTGAAAACATTTTAAAGCGTCACTAGTTTCTAACGTTAGCTAACAGCCAACGGTTTGCTCCGCTATCGGATGTCGTCACTAATATACAGGAATGTAAGATTATTTGACTTTCTAACGGTTACAAATCCAACATTCTTGTGACTAATTAATAATGCTGCTAACTGACCACTTCCAATACAGATTAAAGATAACACAAATTTATAGGTGTTTTTTTTGCCTTTGATAGTGCAGTGTGACTGTTAGTCCTGCTAGATATTGTTAATAAACATGGCAGACAGTTTACTAGTTCGTTTGGACCTGACCTGCCAAACTTACTTGTACCCCTCTTTAAAACCTCATAGAAGAACTTTTCAATCGTACAGAGCTTTTTACTCTACACCTCTGAAGGAATGGTCAGTTCTTTGAAATATGACATTTTATGGAAAGTGCTAATAGTTTAGGATGGCAGAGAGGAGAGTGCTTGTTATGAGGGATGTGAAGTTTAAACTTTGTGTGTATATAGAGTGTGGTGAAGTTTTAACCACTTCAGGTGTTGTAAAGGGTCAACTTAAAGGAACAAATACCATTTAACCTACACTATGACTGCGCTACATAATAATACTATGTCTAACTGTCTTTCATCCTAAACTGAGCAATTATATTCTCTCTGTTTCTTTTTGATCCAGCCATAGGTACAATCAAAGACAGAAATCACTCACACATCATAGTCTGACCTAACCCTGCGGTTCTCTAACTTTTTCTGGCATGCCTCCCTTCAGGCGCTGAAAAACTCTAATACCATGCACCCCACAATTTTTTTTAAATCAGTTAATTGAAATGACAGGGGAAGCAAGCAACTGGCCTAATAAAAAAAATGATCCATCTGAATTTTAGTGAAATAAAGGTTAGCACAAGAGCATCAGTAAACTCCTGATTGTTTATATTTCCAACATAAATCATAGTTATTCAGCCTGCTGTGCCTCTATGGCCCACCAGAGTGTAAGAACCACTGACCTAAACCAAGCCATTAAAAATGTAGCGTGACCATATTTGTTTTCACCTTCATACCTATACTTTAACATAAGGCTACTGACTAAACATAACCATTTTAATTTGCCTACCTAACTCCTGTTGTAGGTCTGATTTGGTCAGTTACAGCAGTTCTGCCTATGTTTAGGCCTAACCCTGCTGGGATTCTTAATTTTCCATAAAACAGAGAACCTTAAACTTAGTTGATAAATAAATTATATGGAAAATCTAATTGAACTTTAAGTCAATTAAATGTATATGCTATGAATAATGTCAAAAATCACAATATATTTGACCAAATACCTCAATATCGATATTGTGACAATATTGTATGGATGACAATTAGTGCTTCCACTAAATATGAACACAATGATAAAACGATCTGGTAAAGTCAGAAAATTACATCACTTTATGATGATGCAGCCTTTAAAAGCAGGAAAAGACAATACTTATATCATAAACGATATCCAAAATCTTAGATGGTATCTAGTCTCTTGTCACAATACTGATATATTGCCCAGCCCTACATTACGCCACAATTTTGATTGTGCTTCATTTCATCCTCATTTCCGTACTCAGTAAAATGTGTTTGTGGTGCATTTTCCAATATTCAACCTTGTCACCTGTCAAAACCTGGTCATTTAAATGAAGAGCATCATACAATGACGGTGGTAGCCTGATGAGAGCATCTTTTTTTCGACCCTGTCTGTTTATTGACCGTACCATCAGGAAGTGGCCGTGCTTTGTCATCAGGTCAGCAAGCTCATAACTCACCGCCTCTGTCTGGATGCAGGGCTATACACAGAAAATTAAAATGATTCTGCAATGAAGCAATTTGGAGAGATGTCCTAGCCCAGGTCACCTTGGATTTGTTCCTCAGAGCTGGTGCAACGGTGAATTAATGCACCACTTGGAAACTGCTGTACTCACAAACTGTATTAGTATTTTCATCACTGATGTCACTTGGCTTTTTGTTTGCAGCTAGGCTTCCTAAAGAGTTGATAGATACGGAGGCCTGAACTGTAGCGTGAACTGTGTTTCAATTTCACAGTTACTGATTTCCCATTTGGTGTAAGCAACAACTCCATGCAGAAAAAGTCAATAAGAAAGAAAATATGAAATTAGAATGGCAAATATGTACATGGTATGGACATACAGTATGTCTATGTATAATTAAATTGTTCATGTAGACAGAAAAGTCCCAGACTAGAATTTGTCCTTTGAGACTCTTAGCATATTTTATTACCTCTTCTTCAAGGGAGAACATGCAGGATTATTTGTAAATGCACAATTCAAAGTTGGCCCCTCCTCCTTGGTTCAGCAAGCATGACAGGTAGTGAGTGAATTAAGTGATGGACCAGCATTAGAGAACAAAACAGTTAATCAGAGATATAAAACTTAATTTTTGATTGTTTCATGGCTGTTGTGTTCTGATGATGGTGATTTGCAGGAATTAATTTTGTATGAGTCTATGTATTGGTATCCTGCTAGTGTGCCTTCAAGTAAAGTTTGTGATAACTTTTAACCATCTGGAAAGTGGATGCCAGTCATCCTTTTCATTTACAGTACTTGATTTTAGGGCTTGTTTATTTATGTTGGATGTGCAGAAGCAACAGGTTGAATTTTGATAATCTAATCATTGTTTAAATCATACACCATCAAGCAAAACAGCAAAACATTAATTGGATCCTGCCCAAATCGAGTTTTAGGATGAGGTGGACAAAACAAGCAGTCTGAAGATGTCACCTTCCGCTCTGAAAAACTGGCATGGCTATTTTTTCCCCCCTCTATTTTGTAAATAATGACTAAATGATTACGTTAGCATTATACAACCAAGGCTGATTGTAATCATTACCAGAGACCTAGTTGGACCCTCTGCACTGGTTCATTCATTGAAAGCCTTTCTCTACCTTGGCCCAGTTGCGTGGCCATTCCAGTCTGGGCTGACCAGGTGATACAATGCGGTATTGAGCTTCTCCACCTCTAACATGCATCTAAATTTAAACCGCACCACAGCACATTTTGTATCCCTGTCGCTGGGGGCATTTGATGTGTGTTATTTATTACCTTTGTACAATGGCACCGGCCCATGTCCTTTGGCATTTGACACTGGGCACAAACAGACAGGCACAAATGATAGTAGCTGAGGCATACGGTGGGGATTGGAGGGATTCTCCCTCTATAGAGGGGCTGACAGGACAGACACACCTCATTAAGTAGAAGCTAGTTTCCTGTACCTGGTAGTTTTATGTTCTAGGTTGATCTACAGTAATCGCGTGGTAGTCGTCAGGTATTTTTGGGCATGCAGGGCTCCAGCAGTTAAAGCTCTGCTCATTTCCTCTGTGGATACTGGTAAATTTGGGAAATATAAACAAGGGGAAACAGCAAGCCAGACCTTTGTACAAAGGTAAAAAAAACTGCCTACCAGTACCTCTAACCCCCTGTAGAGCCAGAACTTTTGTATTTACATTTCAATTGCTACTGATTGGGGGGGGGGGGGGGGGGGGGGGATTTATGAAAGGACCAGTGTGTACGATTTAGCAGGAGATTCAGAAAACCTCACTTCACCCTTCCCATCCAAGTATGTAGGAGAACCTGCAGTGCCTGAGAATCTTACTAAAACTCAGAAGGCCACATCAAGAGCCGGTGTTTGATTTGTCTCTTCTGGGCTACTGTAGAAACATCGCTGTGCAGCATTGTGACCTCAATGGAAGAGGACCCACCCTCTTTGTGAATATAAATGGCTTGTTCTAAAGTAATTAAAGCACAACAGTTTGTATTTTCTGGAGACTATACGTGAATAAGAACATATTTATGAATATTTTATTACATTTCTGAGATATTTCCTAATAAATCCCTGTAAATCTTATGTGCTGGACCTTTAATTAGAAGGCTTTACAGAACCAGGACAGTTGTTTCCTCCTTTTTTTAGTCTTTATGAAAAGCTAAGCTAACCACTGGTCGAAGCATTATATTTAACAGACAGACATGAGTTTGGTATATTTTTTTTCTTCTTAGTCTGAGCTTTTGCCGAACCAATCCAAAGTCTTTCGGGTGACTCTTCATATTGCGGTTGTGACATTATGTGCTTGCTACTGAAGAGAATGGGGGAGAGGGGGCAGAGCACTGTTTCTGGTTAGGCGTGTCCTTGAAAAAAATGTAAGAGCCGAAGACTTGTTAGCGGCCGTTCTTGCCACTGTTCAAGCAACTATCTTGCATCTAGAAATTCCCAGATGAGTAGGCAGGAAGATCTCCAAATGTCTGGTATAGTGAGTAGGGATGTGCGTTTTCAGCAAAATTACTATTCGATTATCACAGGGAACTACTCGATTTTTTTCGATTATTGGGCTCCTGCCGTCTGCTGTCAAACTTACCCCTAATTTACACCAGGCACGGCTGCGCCGCGTGACGGCTGCGCCACGGCTTTGGTCCGTCACGCTCGCGACTTCAATTTATACCAGCAGCGTCTCAGAAGCGGAGCGTGTCAGAAGCGGAGCAGTTGTTGACTTTTTTACTTCGTAATTTTTGGTTATTTTCCCTTGATTTTTGTGCTTCTACCATGGACAAGTAGTCTATGTAGTTAAGTGGTTTCATTTTCTGCCGTCACGCAGC
>JAJHUR010099167.1:0-17536 GCA_027495735.1 Lutjanus campechanus | reverse complement strand
GTTATCTTGGGCTTTCGGAGACACTGATTAACATTTTTCATCATTTTCTGACAGTTTAAAGACCAAAGTACTGGTCGATTAATTGAGAAAATAATCAAGAGATTAATCAACAGTGAAATAATTGGTAGTTGTGGCCCTACATTTGAGGATGAGACCTTGAGCTTTGGGACAAAGTGATAAACATCTTATCAGTCAAACAGCTAATCAGTTACTGGAGAAAATAGTCAGCGGATTAGTTGATGTTAAAATAATCATTAGTTGCAGCCTTGTTTCTATTATTTTATAGACCAAACATGGAGAGAATAATCTTCAGATTAATCAGTAATGAAGTTAATCGTTGGTGTAGCCCTGTGTCAGAAGTCAGCTTCAGCCTGATTGTTATGATGTCCTTTTATCTTCAGTTCTGTCCTCGGTCTCAGCCTCTCCTCTCTCCTCTCCCCTGTCGTCCTGCAGCTGGCGGCTCTTCATCCCATCCTGCCCATCAACATCCTGCTCAGGGGCTTCACACACTCAATCATTGTAGCTCTGTCAGTCTGCACAGCAGCTGCGTCAGACCGGCCTGACGCCTTTCATCAGGGGGCGCAAGCAGCCAAAGCCCATGGTAAGCACAGCCCAGGGATCCTAGAGCCTCGTATTCTGCAGAGTCGCTGTGCTGCCTTCCAGTATCGAACCAAGAAGTATTCAGAGGGAGGTGAAGGTCCTCGACACGGAGCCTCAAAGCTAGCGATGCCCGGATCCACGCCGGCCAGCAGCAAGGCTCGGGTGTACACCGATGTCAACACACAGAAGAACAGAGAGTACTGGGACTATGATGCACATGTGCCAAACTGGAGGTACAGTTGGCTTTTTACACTCCAGTGGCTCTTTTGTCTCTACAGTTTGCAGCTGCAGTTAAAGGGACAGTTCAAATTCAACAGCAGAAATCATGACCCAGTTACTCAAGATTACCCACACACCTTGTTTTGAGCAGTTTCATGTAGGAACTATTTTCTTTCTACCAAACTACACCTCCAAACCGTATCACCGCGCAGAAGGAAGGTGTAAACATTAAAGCTGTTCTTCTTTGCTGAGCTGCTTGTGCAGTGATACGATTGGCAGGCGTAGTTTCATAAACTGCTCTACAGGCAAGACGAACAAATAAATATTTTTAATTCAGGGGTGAACTGTTTCTTTAATACAGAATGGAACCATTGTCAGTACTTACAAAAATTACAAAAAAATCAGTATTTGTAAATATATAGAATAAGAATGACTTGAAAATATTAATTTATCAAACAAAACAAGAGAATTTAACAAACATTCACAGGTTCCAGCTTCTCTAATATGAATATTTGCTGTTTTTCTCAGTTGTATATGATTATAATTTAATACTTTCAATATCTTCTGACATTTTACCACCTAAACTCTTAATAGATTAATTGCAGAAACAATAATAATACGTCTAAAACAAGATAGTCAGTTTGCAATTATTTAAAGAAAAAAAGAAAAGAGATTGGAGAAGCTGGAACAAGTTGTTTTATAATCTTTGAGGAAGTGACTAATGGTCTGAGGAAAAGTTTTATTGATGATCTGACCCGTTGTTTTAGAAAAAGGAAATAGTTGTTTGTGGTCACGATCAGCGTGTCTGAAGTTGATTTCCTTGTTTTCGCTCTTCCTCAGCAATCAAGACAACTATCAGCTGGTGCGTAAACTGGGTCGAGGGAAGTACAGTGAAGTATTTGAGGCCATAAATGTGACCAACAACGAGAAAGTGGTGGTGAAAATTCTCAAGGTGAGCTACCGACTTGTTCTGTTTTTTATTTTCGGGAGCTTCTGTTGCCTTTCTCTTTTTTTCCAGTCCGGCAGAGCTTCCCCGAGCCTTCCTGTGTCTGTTGTTATCAGTGACCATCTCCACTCTGACTCATGGAGATGTTCTGTAATATCAGTGGTGACTGTGTTCTCTGTTTACTTCCTCTCAAAGTTGTTTTATCTTGAACTCTGTTGTTTAAAGTGCATTTATTATTAGGTTTTGCACTAAGATTATCCCAGCGGGCAGGCAGGCGGTACTCCCACTCTCAGCAGATGACTCTGCAGGATGAATCCCTCAGAGTTTTAGAAAAGTTACAGTTTCCTGCAGTCCTGAAATATGGTCAGATTTGAGTTGACTCACCAGTAGGAGCTCAGAGGATTTCTCCAATATAAATGCCCTTGTTTCCAGCACAGTATTTTTCATCTTTTTGTTTTTTAATCACACCCTTATCATGCTGCATTTCATACATTTTGATAAACACAGGTGAATAGTGCCGTCCAGTACAAACTGCTGGCAAACGGCAGCTACCGTTATTAGCAGTTAGCGGTTAGCAGGGCTGGATGCCGGAGGTGCCAGGAGCCAAACCCAGCGAGATGTGTTTGGGCTCGCTGCTTTGGTCTGAATCCGTTAGATAACCACGCCTCGTTCATTTGAATGCAACGGGTGGAACAAAAAATGAGTCAGGAAATAAATGTGGCATCAGGAAATAAATTCCCCTCAAACAAATAAAAGCAGTTCTTTAGAATAACATCATTTTTTTAAACCCATTTATTTATTGAACGTTTGTGTTTTTACATTTATTTATAGATTTATTGCCTCAGGATTTATTTCATAGCCATATTTATTTTGTATGTTTCTTTGGGGTTTTATGCCCTTATTTGATAGGACAGCTGAAGGGGGAGAGAGTGGGGGGTGACACACGTGGGGGTCGAACCCACAGGCGCTGCAGAGGACTCTTGGCCTCCGTACACAGGGCCAGTGCTCTGCCAACTGAACTACCAGGCCACCATATTTATTTAGTATTGACTGAAATAGCATCCCATAATCAGCAGCACACTGTGGTGACATCTGCTGGTCAAATGTAAACACACACTTCATTTTCTGCTACTTGCACTATTTCTCCAAATCAACAGAATCCTTACTGCAGTAAATATCTTTTCTGTCTTTACAAGGATTGATTACAATGAATCGATGATTGATTAATCGGTCGTTAAGAATTTGATCGATTAGGTAAAATCCACATAAAGATATGAAATATAACCGAGCACACTCCACATGTTATCTGCAAAATGCAACATGTTGCTGTGGAAATAAAGCTTTGATTGACTGGGATAGCAAGTAGCAAGTTTTTTGACTAATTGATTGTTAGTATTACCAATGATCAATTTGCAACCCTAGTCTTTACAACATGAAAAATTGTCAGTTTCCACTCAGTCTTATTATAAATATCGACAGAGCTGCACATTAAATGATCTGCAGGAAACCTGGAGTCACCGACTTCAACGAGCGAGGCAAACGTTTTTGAGTCATTTTTAGTTTTCGTCACATGTTTTCACAACAGGAGTTAGTGGCTCCAAACAGCCTCAGAGAAGCTCAGTGTTATTACATCAGTTATCAAAAGGAGATCACATAGAACAGCCTCAATATGTGTGATTTGGTTTAAGAGATATTCCAGAGATACAGTCTGGGGGATTTTTACAGTTTTTCTAACTTTCCCAGAGTCAGAAAATAACAAATACTTGGGGCTGACTTTTTTTTATGGATTTGGTGTAGTTAAAAAAACAAAACAAAAAAACAATATTAGGCTCAATTCCTATCTTTTGGGCATCTAAGAAATCAAAAAACATAATGATCCCATAGACATAGTTTGTGTTGAAACTATTCCAGAGAGGTTTGTGGTCATTTAAAACACTTTGGTTTTTATATGTTTAGATTATAGATTTAGATATATTATATTATAATACACTGAATGTTTGTCTTTATTTCACACCACAGCCCGTCAAGAAGAAGAAGATCAAGCGGGAAATCAAAATTCTTGAAAACCTGCGCGGAGGAACCAACATCATCCGCCTGGTCGACACAGTCAAAGACCCGGTGGTGAGTTTAGATTCCTGCCGTCGCTCTGCTGCATGCCGGCATGCCAGCTGTGGTAATCCAGTCGTTTGTGTGCGTGTGCGTGTCCATGCAGTGATAATGATCGCCACCTACCTGCTGTTCTCCTCAGTTAAGCCTTGTGTTGTCCTCTCTTTGCAGTCCAGAACACCAGCGCTTGTCTTTGAGTGCATCAATAACACAGATTTTAAGGTACTTAAGTTTGGCCGACATCATACATGCTGAACTAGCAGCAGAGTTACCATTCATGCAAAGGCATTGATATCCATTATTAATAACACGCATAACCCTCCAGTTAATGTTGTACATGTATAGAACTGCTGACAAAATGTGACTGATGATTTTTCTGAACATTTTATACACGGACGTCTTCATGTGGTTCCACAGGAGCTTTACCAGAAGCTGACAGACTATGATATCCGTTACTACATGTATGAGCTGCTCAAGGTAAAAACATCTTGTTTACATCTCTCGTAATCTCATGTCTTAAGTTATTTATTTGTTTGTAGAATAAAATGGTGCCACACCTACTGTGAACGTGACAATTAAATGTGTAGAGTGGGATTGTTCTGAGCATTTTCTGTGATTTACAGTAAGCAGAATTTAATTTAATGCTCAGAAAACTAGAAAATAGACCAACATCAACTCATTGACTTATCATGTAGCACAGATTCCAAAAAAAAAAAAAGTGAAGCTGTATGAAACGTAAATAAAAACACAATGCAGCCATTTGCAAATTCTTTTTGACCGATAAATAAATGAACAGTACAAAGACAACAAGATATTTAATGTTTGAAAATATGAACTTCTTTGTAAATATGCAGTCATTCTGAATTTGATGCCTGCATCACTTTCTATGAAAGATGAGACAGGATCATGTTCACCACTGTGATACATCAGCTTTATATTCAACAACACTCGGTCAGTGTTTGTGAACTGAGGACATTAACGACATTATACGACTTCAGGTGCTCAACAGTCCTGTTTGGTCTCTGTTGTTGTATTTTGTGCTTCATAATTCACCACACATGTTCAATGGGAGACAGGTCTGGACTGCAGGCAGGTCAGTCTGGTACCTGAACTCTTTTACTACAAAGACGCGCTGTTGGAACACGTCCACAATGTGTCTTTGCATCGTCTCTCTGAAATAAGCAGGGACGTCTCTGGGTGGCAGCATATGTTGCTCCAAAACCTGTATGTACCTTTCAGCATTAATGAGGCCTTCACAGATGTTATAGTTACCCATGATGCCCTGGGCACTAACACACCCTCATACCATCACAGCTGCTGTCTTTTAAAGTTAAAAAGCTGGATGGTCTTTTTCCTCTTCAGGCCCAAGGACACGACGTCCACGATTTCTAAAAACAATCTGAAATGTGGACTCGACCCAGCGTTTTTTGGAATCAGGATTGTGAATTATTTATCAAGAAAATTATTTACTCGATAAATTAGTTTCCAGTTTATGAAAAGTTAGGATTCACTGCTTTGTTTTGTATCAGGTTTTTTCAGTTTTGGACTGATGGTGAGGGGGGAAAATGTTGGATATTATATTATGGAATACACAACTCATCAAATCAAAAAATAAATAAATAAATAAATCGAGGCATTAATCCATAATGAAAATAATCTGTGGGGGTTGTTTTCCTTGTTGTCCTCATGAGTCCTGATGTCAGCCCAGGAAACTGGAGCAGAGACACAGAGCAGATGAGGATTATCGACTGGCTGCAGTGAGCTGAACGTGTCTCTGTCTCTTCTCTCAGGCTCTGGACTACTGTCACAGTATGGGGATCATGCACCGGGACGTGAAGCCCCACAACGTGATGATCGACCACCAGCTGAGAAAGGTAGTCAACTCATCAACTCACCAACATTTACACAGCACACGAAACAGCAATCACATCCTATAATAATAATAATAATTTTTATTTCTTTTTTTTTTTTTTTGTTAGTTCAGTCCAAAACAGTTGATATTATTATTTATTTTATTAAAAGGCATAATATGCAACATTTAATACATAATGTATTGGCTCATCTCTTATGACCCACTAGTGTGTAGTGGTGTCTGCATCTGCAGAGACCCTGCAGCCCTCTGCCTGTATTTACTTATTTTCTCATTATTGCTTGGGACACTTTACCAAACCAGAATCTTGGTATTCAGTGTCCTGGTAATGAGACTTGGCATTAAACTTTCTTTTCAAAAAATAGAGCTAAAAGAGAGTAAATATTGGACTTTCTGTTGATTTGTCAGCAGGATAAAACATTATTACATTGTTATCTTTGAGTAATACGTAGGAATGGCTTAGATATTATTTATATTATTGAAGCTGTTCTTGTTTTAGCCAAAGAATAAAATAAATTAATTAATTTTTACTATGATGTGTATATTTTCTTTGGGTTATTCCAGGCAGAAACACTTTACTTTGTAATATAAAGTAACTGAATGAGTTTTTCTTCTCTCTGTGTCACAGCTGCGTCTTATAGATTGGGGTTTGGCAGAATTTTACCATCCCGCTCAGGAATACAATGTCAGGGTGGCCTCTCGCTATTTCAAAGGCCCCGAGCTGCTAGTGGACTATCAGGTACCTGCTGTTACACAAAGTTAATCTGCTCTGAATTCATTTCGGAGGGGGGGCAAACGCGTCCTTTTATTTATTTTTTTTTACTGTACAGTTGTCTGTTGGTGTGTGATTTGCTCTTTTTGTTCCCAGATGTATGACTATAGTTTGGACATGTGGAGTCTAGGCTGCATGTTGGCCAGCATGATCTTTCTGAAGGAGCCGTTTTTTCACGGCCAGGACAACTACGACCAGGTGACGTGCCAGAAAAAGATTCATATTTACAAATCTGGAATAGCAGTTTTTCTAAATCACCAATCCAATTATATATCCCATATCCCAAACGATACGGATCTCATCGTCTTCTGTTCTACTCACAATATCTCTGACATTTTTGTAACAGCAATATGCTTTTAATACAAACACTTCTCACATCCTTTTCAAATTAAAATGCCCTCTGATATTTCAGTGGACAGAATCCATCCATATCTTAAGAAGGCTTTTATTGTGAAACATTTGTAGAAACATTTGTACCTACACGATTACTTTGTGTCGTGTGAACTTTTATTTGAGATAATATGGTAATAAAGTGTATCCGCAAGTATGTAACTAATGTATTAAATGTGCATGTGTGTTTTCCAGCTGGTTCGCATTGCTAAGGTTCTCGGCACAGACGAGCTCTTCGGTTACCTGCACAAATATCACATAGAACTGGACACTCGCTTCAAAGACCTGCTGGGACAGTGAGTATCAGAGGAGGAAGTGATAGTGATAACATACATGTAGTGTACCTCACTGTCACTCATTCAGATTTATTCAAAACACAGAACATCATGTAAAATGTATTCAAATCACTGGAAACTGTCACGAAACTGTGACTGAAGAAATGTTCACGATTCAGACAGAAAAGTGAATTTGTTGTTTTTAACATCCGGGTTAAAGAGTCGCTTGTTGAACAGCTCAGATGCAGCAGCGTGTCACAAACTGCTGCAGGTTTATTTTTTTCTGAGTGACTTTATCAAGCTGCTTTTCACAGAACTGAGGATTTGAAAATGAAAGACAGTTGAGAATTAAAAAAGAAAACATAAACCAGTGGAAGTGGACATTTTCTCACTGAGATTTGACATTTTAAGTAGAGAAGTGAAAATTGTCTCGTACCACCAGCTGGTATCGAACGCCGGCTGATTGTAGACTTAGTGTTTTTTATTCTTTGATCAGCTGTTTCCTCATTTTAAGCTGCGTTGGCCAGTTGGGGGCAGTGGAAACGAGCTGTAAACACAACACTGACATGTTGACGCCATTCAAAGTTGCTGTGGCAAACAGACGCCTATTTATACATCCAGCAGACACACAGCAACATCAGCCTTCATTTGTGGCCAATATTCACTCTCCTTTTAGTTCTGTTTTGATCTTCATTCACTCCTGAGGGAAGTGTTTGTCTCTTTGGCTGTTAAATGCTCCACTGTGTTCACCAGCTGGTCTCTGACTGTGTCTGTCTGCTGTTTGCTGCAGGACAGGTACAGAACAGTGGGTTCTAGAGCTTGTTTACTCTAAATATCTGCTGCTGCTGCTGGAAAGAAGTTTGATAAGAATGAACCAAAACAGTGAAGTTGTTGGAGTCTGTTGATAATTCTGTCTGGGTTTGTCACCATGAGTCATTTGATCCACTGTTAATATAAAAGTACTGATCAGAGCAGCTTCCTATCAGTTTGTTTTTTATTGTATGCATGTATTTTATTTATTTTTTAATCTGCTTATTTATTGGTGCTCTGTGTTAAAGGGACTGTTCACCCCAAAATCAAAAATATCATGCATTTCCTTTTCCCTGTAGTGTTGTTTATCCATCTAGATAGTTTTGGTTTGAGTTGTTGAGTTTTGGAGATATTAGCTGTGGAGACGTCTGCATATAATGAAACTAGATGACAACATTTACTGCGTCCTCCTCAGCTGAGCTCTAACATCTTGTCTATTATGCAACTGTCTGCTGTTTTTTTTTAAAACTAATATTCTGACTAAATAGACCCTTTTACAGGAGACATTTTGACACGTTGCAGTATGAAATTCACTGTTGTAAATAATAAAATGAATGATGGTTTAATTCCCTTCAGCTGCTTCAGTTTCAGGGTCTTGATTTGGTTCATACTGGCTCACTGTGGAACAGAGCCATCGTTAATGTTCTTAGTAACACCTGCACTTGTGCTTTTGTTTAATGCTTTGGTTAATGATTCTTGATGTAGGAATATTCTCCTCACGTCCAGCCAGCTTTGACTGTCAGATTGTCACCATATTCGTATAATTCACATTAAACAAATAAGTGGCGAGTTCAGTCAAATGAAACGCCGTCTTGTTGTTTGTTGTTTCAGGCAAACACGGAAGCGCTGGGAGCAGTTCATCCAGTCAGAGAACCAGCACCTGGTGAGTCCGGAGGCTCTGGACCTGCTGGACAAGCTGCTGCGCTACGACCACCAGCAGAGGCTGACAGCAGCTGAGGCCATGCAGCACCCGTACTTCTGTTAGTACCACCTCCTGCACACAGTCTGTCTATCAAAACCACTGGGAACTTATTAAATAGTCTGAGAAATGGGGTGCAGGCATTAACTTCTAAAGAAGGTACCCTGAACGCCACATGAATATTGAAAATAAGATGCAAATCAGTGGGATGTTTTCCTGCAACTGTAACCACTTTATTACAGATTATTACTTACAGCTACAGCTACACTTACAGCTGCTCATAAAAGCTACAACATTGCTGTTTTGGTTGCCAAGATGATTATATGTGTTTTGGGATCAGATGTCTTTCAGTATCAACACATTTGCATTTAAATGAGATATGATGAATATTGTGATGCCCCCCACAAGTTAGATTGTTAGAACAAATACCATTTTTATTCCATTTTTTCCATGTTTTCCCGTCTTTGTAGAAATAGTGCTGCATCAATATAAAACTTTAAACACAAATGGTATCAACAGTTTAGTCATAACAGGTTGTTTTTTCACCAGTTACCCCGACCACACATACCTGCGTTTGCATCGTTTACCTGAGACGAGGCCTTCTGGTGGAGTTTGTCATATAAAGTTTCGTCTTTGTCCCTCAGATCCTGTGGTGAAGGAACACGCAAACGCCAACACAGACGGCACAAAGGCCATAAGCAGCTCCAATGCAACATGATAACCAGAGAGCAGGTAATTATTAAATATAAATAAATGTACTTCAAACTGTGAGCAGTCACACACTCGTCACAGGCTGGTTCCACTGAACACGTAACTGATGCGACTGTTTGTGGATCTGCTGCTGCAACGCTACACTTACACTTTTATCAGTTAAACTGGCTGCACCGGTTGTGAGTGCAGCTTCCAAATAGTGTGAACGCACCACAGAGATTCACTCTACAAATGTAATAGTTGTTGTACGGCCATTTTACACAGAAATGGGTCATAGTTTGTTTTAATTAAACTCCTGTTGTAGAGGAAATGACTCTGACAGCTGACAAGAGAGACTGAAATAAAAGACTGAATGACAGAAAATGATACTAGCAAAAATAAATGCCGACAGATATCCGATCGCTCATCTCCTCTTTGTCGTGTTTACTCGTATCATTTCCGCGTCACTTGCGTCCTGTGATAACAGCAAACTGAATGACAAGGAAATGATGAGAGTAAATAAAAAGAGGAAGAGACGAGTCATCAGATACCAGCCGGCAGTTCCAGAGTAACTTTATCCCCACTGTTGTATGTAGGTGTTAACTTACCCAGATCATACAAATACTGTGAGAAAAATGAAGTTTCACTGCACGTTCAGTGTTTGTTTGCTTTAAAACAGAAATCAAGCATGTTTGTATGGAGGCCATGTACAACCCCACTTCCAAAAAAGCGTAAATAAAAACAGAATGCAGATATTTGCAATTCCTTTTTAGCCTGTATTCAGTTGAATACAATACAAAGACAAGATGTTTAATGTTCAAACTGATTAACTTTATTGATTATTAAAAAAATATATACTCATTCTGAATTTGATGCCTGCAAATAAAAAACAAAGTTTATCAGTCTGAACATTAAACATCTTTTTGTTGTGTAATCAGTTGAATGTAGGTCAAAGTTTGCAAAAAGCTTTTGCAGACGTTTTTGGAA
This sequence comes from Lutjanus campechanus, assembly GCA_027495735.1. Classification (NCBI taxonomy): domain Eukaryota; kingdom Metazoa; phylum Chordata; class Actinopteri; order Lutjaniformes; family Lutjanidae; genus Lutjanus; species Lutjanus campechanus. The sequence continues at coordinate 6,952 of JAJHUR010099167.1, read as the reverse complement.
CTGGGGTTGCATGATTATGATAGAAGTTTTCATAATAATAAATATTTGAAGTTTCACAGCGCCGTGTCAGGTCCAGAAACTGACGACACGATCCGACACGATCCGACACAATCTGACAGGATCTCTAAACGAGAGCTCGCCGTCTTGTTTCGCCTGTGACTCGCACAGACCTACACTGCAGCTGCACCACAAACAGTCCACATGTGTGTTCAGTGCAGCCAAAGTGAAAGATAATATTTTGTACATATCTTTGTTTTGACAGCTCTTTTTATTTTGAAGACATTTTAAGTAATTTTTTTTATTGTACATTTATAATTAATATTTAATATTCTTGACTTTTACAGTACTTTTCCCCCCTTTTCTCTTAATTTGTATACTTTGATTATTATGCATCAAAACACCAGAGCAAATTCCTCACTTGAAAATCTACTTGGCAATAAGCAGATTTATCGTCAGTCGAGCTGCAACTAACGATTATTTTCATTGTTGATTAATCTGTCGATTATTGTTTTTATTAATCAATCAGTTGTTTGGTCTAAAAAATATCAGACAATGGTGAAAAATGTTTCTGCTTTTTAAATGTGAAGATTTGCTTCATTTTTTTTTTTGTAATTTCTGACAGTAAATGAAGAGTTTTTGTGTTTTGGAGAAAAGAAGCAACTTAAAGACGTCACTTATAGACTAAACAATCGATCAATTAATTGTGGAAAGAACCAGCAGATTAATCGATAATAAAAATAATCGTTATTTGCAGCCTTCGCTGTGCTCATTTTGGAGGATGCAGTTTGTTGAAATATTAAACAAAGAGGTGTTTCTGCTATTTTGTTCCCTTCATGTGTATCAATAACAAACGTCCTCCCTTATCAGCATCATAAAATCTATCAGACGATCAGTATTTAACCTCTGATTGTTCCGTTTGTTTCAGGAAGAATCTTTGTTACCTCAACTTGTGACCTTTTCGTGGCAGAAACTTCTGCCTCCACACCAACAGCCATACTGGAGCAAGATGTCAATTTTGCAGCATACACAAACACGCACGGATTAAACTTCCCCCAACAAACCCGGGGAAACTGCGCTGCTTGGTCCGTGTCACAGATAAATCAGATCTGAAATCAGACCTGACCCTCCTCCTCCTCCTCCTCTTCCTCCTCCCCCTCTTCCTCCCCCTCTTCCTGCCTCCCGACACTCCCCTCAACCTGTTTTTAAAATGAGCAAAATGACTGTTGTTGGATCAGTATCAAGCCGGTGTTGTGCTGTAAAGACGTTTGTCCGTCATAACGATGCTGTCGTGACCTGAGATCCAGTTCCAGGTTTTAGCACTGAGTGGCATGGAGGCTCTTTTCTGCTATGGATAGAACAAAAGCTATATTGAAAGAGAATAAACCATTTTTATTTAAACGCTTGTGTGTTGGACGTTTGTTTTATTTTGAAACTCTGTTATCAAATGATCGTCCTGCAGTCCAGATTGGTTCAGAACAAAAAGCACTGAGGCTTTATCATGTTAAAGTGAGATTATTGTGACAGTCGTATGTATTAAATAAAGGTTTGTAAGCAAAAAGCAAAAAGCAACTCAGCTAAAAGAGTTTACTTGTTTTAAACCAGTGGAGCCACAAAAATGTTAAATGTTAATTGCAAAACTCACATTAGCAGCATTTCAACTCAAAATACAGCCCATTGTAGCATTTCCACCGAACTATAAGATTCAGCTAATTAGTCTGCTGACGTGTGAAAAAGCGACGGCTGACTTTTGTCATTTTTCCGAGGAACTGCATACTTCTGTGTGAACAAAAAAAAAAAAAGTTTTTTGCAGCTGCAGATTTTTAAAAATGGCGGCAGAAGTAAAATTCTGCAAGTACTCAACCAATTAGACACGTTTAGTGCTGCAAGTTCCACCCTCAAAGTTCCTGTGCTTTTGGTACTACTACCTCAGAACAGGGATTTTTGAATAATGTCTTAATTTAGACCCTGGTCCCTGCGGTGGAAACGGGGCTATTGACGAAAATAGTTCATGCAATTTAAGCAACTTTTTAAAAGTTTTTAGTAAAGTTTTACCTATAATATTCTTTCCCATCCATCAGGAAACACTTTGCTCCAGGATTAATAAATCAATACTCAGCCTGCTTCCCGAGAACCAAATTAGCTGGATTAGAATAAACAGGATAATTTTCGCACGTCAGCCTGAATTAGTGAAACCACAGTTAAGAACAGGACCTTGGTGCTTCATTAAAACAGACCAGAGAGCTCATCAGTAAGTGTGTGTACTTTTTAATAAATAAACTGGAAATTCAAGGTGTTTTCCAGAACATAAAACACTTGTGCAACATTCGTGCATTACAAATAGGTGCATTCGTTTAGGCGAGTCTAGGCCGAGGTTGGTGAGGTCAGCAGACAACAACCTGCTCAAATTTAAAATATTATCTGCTTAACAGATGGCTGAAATTGTAAACACAGCAGAGTAAATTTCAATTACATCTTCAACTTCAAATCCAAGTATTTAAAATGCATCACAGAAGTAGAATTCACATTTTGGTCAAGTGGTTTTTTTTTTTAAGTTAAAAACTGGGACTGCGGATGCCGTTTCGCCCACATCCTGTTTGTTGTGACCTGGTTTTAATTCTGCTCACAGACGGCTTGGCCTGAATGAATGCCCTGACTTGACATCTGAAGTTTTAAGTGTCAAACACAGTAAAAAGCAGCCTACAAACACACGGCTAGCTACAGCAGATGAGCTCTACACCCATCGAAGGCACGCCCACAACACCTCCGCTTCCTCCTCAGCCAGCGACTCGAGTCTGGATGAGGAACGACGACGACCGGCTGCTTCTCAAACAACCCGACAGTGTTTCAAAAATGCCACTTTGGCACTTTTGTCTACATGTTAAAGGAATAGTTCGACACTTTGGGAAATTCGCTTCCTTGCTCAGAGTCAGATGAGAAGATCAACACCACTCATGTCTGTTACACAGGAAGCTACAGCTAGTTAGCTTAGCTTAGCATAAAGACTAGAAAAAGCTTAACTTGGTCTGTCCAAAATGTAAAAAGAGCAGTTCTCCGGTTTATGGGGGGGTTATGTTGCGGATTATTTCTTGGCTGGGAAATAGTCCCGCCCCCCTTAGTTACTGTTGCTATGCATGTCAAGCTTTACATTCCTGCACAGCACACATGCAGTTATGGTGGCAGGTTACCATTGAAATTCTTGGTCTGATTTCAGACAGAGGTAGACAAAAGAAGGGATATGCGCCATTAGTCGTCTAGTTGATTTAACGTTCCAGCACTCAATTTTTTTAATAACGTACAACACTGGTTAATTGTTGTCTCTAACGTTACGCAGTCAACAGACATTAGCCGGGGCTGCAGCCCCCTCTCCCCACAATACATCCCGGGTGCAAAGTGAGATAGATGATATCTCTTAGAACCAGCGCAGTTTGGCAGTATCTTGATCTATAACATTAAAATAAAGTTGTATGTTGGCTGTGTCACATAAACTGGCGTATAAATACCTGACCCGAGTGATGCGTGACTACATTTATTGCAGGCATGTGGCGCAAAGAGCAACACATTTCAGTGGTATTTAAAATACGATTTGGTTGCTGAAGAATATGATTAATGGTTTCAAAAGGCTCTAAATGCATGCAATATTTTTTTAGACAATAGCCTCATCTGTTAAGTTGTGCTCAACTCTGTTTTCTAGACTAGTTGACTAGTCTCAATTTAATTTGTCCATTTAATCCACAGATTAATTAGTCATTAGAAACATCGCCAGACAAAAGCAACTTCTCATTTCTAACTAGCCACCTTTGATTGTGACGGCTGGAAAGACAACTGTCGTTAGCAGATATGTTTGAGCTGCAACTAGCTCGCTAATCAAGCTAATATTAGTTCCACGAATAAGTTAAAAACACCGTCTACAGCTGACTTTTTAATAAGAAGAAATCCTGTAGAAAGGGTTAATGCTCTTGATGTCTACATACAGAACATGAGGGCTGCACGATATGGTGAAAAAAAAAAAAATCAAATAGTGATTATTTTGACAGATATTACAAATATGATATGATTCACAAATACTGGGGATTTTTAATTTTTCACGGATAAAAAACTAAAATGATGATATTTGTTGGGGTCTGTACCAAACAAACATGTTTTCTTACATCTGGAAGACGAGATTTGTGGGTCAGGACATTCTTGCAGCACTACAGTACTTCATTAAATGCTGTTTTGTCACACATTTTACCTTAAACCATAAATTTGTAGCTTCTGTACTTTGCCATATTACGATTTTGCTAATATTTTGATTACTGTAATTGTGCAGCCCTGCATCATGTTGTGCTAAAAAAAACTGATGCTAAACCTACATCCTACATGTTTCAGGTCAAAGGTCAGCGACCTCAGCTGTTGATGATCCACGTAAAAGACATGGAAATAAAGAATCAGTGTTCTTGTATTGCCAAGTTTTTAGAGATGAGGACTAATAGATGTGTTTGGCAAACACAACTCTAACTTGGCCTCGGGTGACCAACAGTTTGGCATCAGTTGCTGGAGGGTTAATTTCAAAATCCAGTAAAAAGCAGGAAAACATTAATTGCTAACGTTTGCATAAACTCAGTTAGCATTCAAGACTGACCTTCATGCTCAACACAACCTGTCGCCCTTCAAACTAATGTGATTAGTTAATGATGTCCTCTTTTGGTTTTGGAAGTAAAGTTCAGTTACTGCTGGAAGTTTGTTGACATGCTGATGTTTGGACAGAAGTTTGATCTTTTCTTTACACTTTGTTCTTGTGGTTTTGGTTAAAAAAACACCCTCCAAACTCTAAACATGAAGAATCTGTCTCATTAGAGCCCAGAGTGCTTAAACGTTGAATACGTAGACGTAGTGAGGCGAACGGTGCAAACAGACTCTCTCTCCAGCGTTACTCTGCTCAGCTGGTTTTTTGCTCGATACAAAATCACCGTGATTGGCTGTTCAACCAGAACGCACATATCAGTGATTTGTGTTAAATTTGCACGGTTTTGCTACAGTTTCTGGTTTGAACATGTTTCCTAAAAACGCAGTTTAGTGCAGTGCACATGCTGTTCAACGCACCACCAGCTGAATTTAAATTAAAGTTTTGTTATGTTTCATCGGGGCAGAAAGTGCCCCAAATAAAAATCGTCGTGTTTCACGGACAATCTGTGAAAAGTGCTTCCGTACGTTCTGGGCCTCAGTCCATCTGAACTTGAAAAAAACAAAAACTACGTTGGAGGAAGCTATGACCAAACGTTAGCGTGAGAAAAGGCATGTGACGTGAGAGCCTCACGTTAAATGCTTTTGAGTTGGTGGCTCTGTAGAGCCCCTTGCATATCGCGTCAACATGTGGAAAGACTGACAGAGCTGCAGTCTCTAAGCTATGATTGGACAATCACTGCTCGGGGGAGGGGGTTTTCATTTTGGACAGAGTCAGTCAAGCTGCTTCCTTTTCCAGCCTCTCTGCTGGATTTAGACACACAAACAGACAGACATGACAGTGACGTCAATCTTCTCATCCAAACTTTGCTGCCAGAAAGCTAATTATCTTGTAACTACTCCTTTAACGTTGCAAAATAAAGTTTGGTTGCTGCAGAGGGAGGAGCTTCGGGGACGGGTCACATCACAGTAGCATGTTGATATCAAAAGACCACCAAGGACACAGTTAAGACAGAAACAACACAGCTGATTATCTCATTAATAACACTGATAGTTCAAAAAACCAACCCTGGGGAATTTTTTTTAATACTTGACCGAGTCCACTGGCACTTGATATCTGAAGGATTCATGGTCTCAGTTGCGTCTCCCTCAGGGCTTTGAGATGACGTGTCCTTGGTGTCCTTTTTGAAATGCAAACGATCTAAGGCATAAAAACAATGTCGTCTAAAAAAAGGTATAAAGCTAAAACCAGAGACATTCAGTCTGTTCTCTCAAAGTAAAAAAAAACTTAAATAATTGCATAAATAAAGCGTGTGATTATGAATGTTTCCGTCTGTACGCGACATGTTAGCGGTGTCCTGTACAGGCGCTGGATGCAGTGATTATGTATGAGTCTACATATATAATGTTGGTTACATCATAGAGTTGCAGTATTGAGGTAACTTCATAGTAGGAGTAAAGGCGAGGGGGGGTGGGGGCGGGGCAGGGTGGGGGTGGGGGGGCACTTGAACTGTACTCGGCTCTGTGAAGAAGCCACACAAACATGCATCGGACAGAAGTGAAGATGTAGATAAGAGGTGTTAGTGTGTTCGTCCCTTTTGTTCGCCTCGTTCAAGTTTTAAAAATCGCCCAAATAAAGCATCGATAATACTGATTTTTTTTTTTTTTTAAGTGACATTTAACGCACCACATGATGAAACAGTCTGTGTACCAGCAGCCTCCTCTTCCTCCTCCTCTTCATGGGTTCAGGTGGTGCAGGGGCAGGTAGGGAGTGGAGGCGGGGGGAGGGGCAGGACGGTCAGGGCAGCAGATCTTGCAGCGCCGAGTCGTCCAGTTCGTTGACATTGACGATGTGATCCAGATGCTGCAGGTACCGCTCCTGGTCTCGCATGAAGTGCGGGATTCTGGTCCGCGGGAGCACGGCCAGATGTCGCAGCCGCTCTACGTCCTCATAAGACACCTGCGGAGGAGAAGAAGAAGAAAGTTTAACAGTGGACACGTCTGGGTAGCTGCGGGGAATGTTAAATGATTATTTTTGTAAAGCTATCTTCTGGCCAACAAAGTAATCGCTGCAGGCTCGGGTGTTGATACGCAGCAACATGGGCGAAGGCGTCAGGCGCTCACACACAATGCATCATGGTACATGTAGCCAACACGGCTCTGCGAACAGGAGAACTCGGTTTTCTTGGTCAAGGAAGTTAAGTTTTTTTTTTGTTTATTTGTAACATAGCAGCACTGAGGAGTTTATTGCTTCAGTGGACTACATTTCCCATCAACACTGACTGGACAT
>JAJHUR010099166.1:0-23127 GCA_027495735.1 Lutjanus campechanus | reverse complement strand
CAGTCAACAGCCTGTGATTACAGAACCCTCTTTGTCAGCTCAGTTTATTTGTGAAAACATAATGCAGTGGTGAGATACATCATTTTCCCACATTTCTTTAGAATTGGATCAGCTGTGTAAATTATTGCTAGATCTTACTGGGGCAGTGCACACACTCTTGCATCATTCCCCTGAGGTTTTGTCAAAATTTAATAAATGCTGTCCAAATCCACATGGGAACGGATGTCACATCCAGCTCCACACCAGTCAAAGAATTTGACAATCAGTGTTGCAAAATACACCATGGCTGGAAGTTAATATTGCTGCTTTTCTAGACAGTCAAGTTTTTCTTTTCACTGACAGGCTTATGAGGCAGGTAGTGGCAGAGGTAATTGTTGTCCCTTAGATATAGAGGCAGGCAGGCACACTACAAGCAGAGATCCTTATCCTATTGCTGAATTTCATTCTGACTCCAAAAAATGGCATTGGCAGCGGCAGAGACATCTTTCTGTGTACAGTCTCTCTGTCTGTCTCTGTCTCTTTCAAGCCTTGTTCTCCACAGCTCAGATGATTAGCATCTCTCTTTCCCTTTTTTCTCCCTCCCCTCCCTTGAATGCCAACCTCAGGCTAGTCAGAGCCAGCAGAAGCCTCTTCAAGCTGATGCTGCAAAGGGATTGGCCTGCTCACCACACATGGTCCCGAGAATGCTCAGTGAACCACACATCTACAATTTGGACAAGGAAATGAGGGATTCAGGCTCTGTGTTGGGTGGAGGGTGGCACTCTTAGAACATATTGTTTTTCTCCACACTCCCCGTCTAAAATGTTAGTCAGACAAACCCCCACAGAATGTGTCAGTGCCTGCAGCTATTTTTTAATTCAGTCACCGTTTTCTCGTACAACTCCCAAAGTCTAGCATTATGTATTTATTCACAACTGGGAAATTCATTATGAAAGTTGCTTTATTCTGAGCTAGTACAAGCATGCTCCGAACATTTAAACACTTAATAACTTTCCTAATTTCTCAATTTCTTTTGTCGCCTTGATCTTTAAAATGCTGCACACGGAGGCAATGCTCGGTTTGATAGAAGCGACCTGGCTACTTATACTTGAACAAGTCTTGCACATCAGCCACAAACATGGAAACCAAGACAATAACAACACTCTATTATCCCTGGAAACGCAACTAGTACTTAAGTTATTTTCCCTGCCTGGTGATAAACAGCACAGCCTCAGAAGAGCCCAACAAAATGGCCGTTCCGCAATATAACAACCGAGCCTGTGGCCACATTTACATACTAGAGGAGGGTTGTAATGAGATAGCTACCTGAGATAATTACTACTCAAGGCGTCCGGCTCTCATCCTCTACCACAGGGAACCAGTTTAACTCACTACAATTAAACGGCCACTCATTTGCTCCATTTGAGGCACCATTTATGCCATTTTATGCTCCACTGTGTCTTAACACAACGGTGGCTTAAGTAGCGGAGATCTGGCCCGGCGAATATGGAAGAATGCATGGATGTATAGATTTATAGATTGTAAAATGATAGTCAGACATGGGGAAGTAATGATTTAAGCCCCTTGTTCAGATTCAGATTAATAAAACACACTGGCCTCATTTGTGTGCCTACTACTCCAATTAATCAGGCGTTCTTTCCTCTGGCATTGATATGCATCTCACATTTGATATAAATCCTGATCTAATTTAGCAGGATTACATTTACAACTGCTTTTAGAATGTCTCTTTCCCCCATCAAAATGTTCCTCTTGTATATGCATTCCTTAAAATTGTCAGTGGACAACTTGTCTTGCTTGTTCCCCACCCACGAACATCCTGACAGGCTCTTTTTGATAAGAATTTTATATTTTCAGATTTCTGTTTTTGCTATAGAGTATGTGGATCAGGGATGCAGTACAAACTGTCTTGGTTCTTATTATTACCATTTATTTCTGGTTGGAGCTGGTTTAGATAATAGGTCCTCAGGTCATTGACCATTCAAGTTTGAAAACAGTCTTCATCGCTCAGGACAGATATTAGGATAGGATAGGTAAGATATTAAAAGGATAGTTTGGATATTTTGAAGTGGGGTTGTATGAGGTTCTTATAGTCAGTGCACCACATACAGTACTGTAGGTGGTGGTCACCATGCCCCAAATTTGGACCAGTAGAGAGGAGTAAAGGTGTAGGAGGCAATGTACTGCTGTAGACAGCAGCAAAATGTATTTTAGCCACCTAAAAAATCCAATATCAGTTGTACTCTATATTTAAAAGATTTCCACTGCTTTACCTTGCCGTCAGACAGCCTTTTCCATGTTATACAACCCTCATATCATTCTCTGCAAAGTAACCAGACTTCTTTGTAAAAGAAAAAAAAAAGTATTTTTACCTTGCAGAACATGGGAGATTTGTTAGTTTGTTTGTGTTATTGCGTGAATTTGGTGAATCCGAACTAAACTTTTAAAACACCAAGGTCACACGATAACACAAACAAAGTGATGGATCGAGGCAATAGCTCCTGTGTTCTGTGAGGTGAAATGACTCATTTTGCCATTGGAGTTTGGTCAGTTTAGAGAGAGTGGTATTTGGTTTATATGACAGCAGTTCCCCATCCAAAAAGGCTATCTGATGAAAAGATAAAACAAGGAAAATATTCTACATATGGTGTACACTGAAACAAATAGTGATTTTTTTTTTTTTTGGAAAGCTGTGCTTAGGTGGCTAAATGTATACATTTGCAGCAGACTACATTGCTTAGCTTCCTGCACCGGGACTCCTGCTGCTTCTCCAAACTCTGGGTGTATCGATCGCCATCTACTGTAGGTAACTTCATACAGTACACCCCCACTTCAAAAAATCTGAACTATACCTTTAAGATTTGTGTTTATGTTTTAGCTGTACAATATATGAATTGAGGACACAATGTATGCTGTCTTTGTTCTTGTCGTCTCCATTTCTTTCCTACTAGAGCTCGTTTAGTTGATGGGTCCTCAGTTCATTGAAACCTAGGTCTTTATGAGTTTATTACTCAGGACAGATATTAAGGGTAGGTGGAAAAAGAATTGCACATGTGACCCTTCCTCCCAGTATATAAAACCATAAAAGTCTGGCTGTATATTCAGTGTGACTGTGGTGGGGCTTAGAAATGACATCATTAACACTAATGACCATAAATCCTGACTTGTAAAATGTTTATGTTGCTGACGGTGACTCTGTTACTGCTCTGCTGACTTTCCGCCTTTTTTCAGAGGCTGGAGAAATCCCTGACATGGCAATCACTCAAACCTACTGCTGCTATATTTTATCCTTGTCTTGTCTCAAACGAATAAATTACACTGTAATATCTTGACTGCTGAGAAATTGCGTTGGATTGTTATAAATGATGGTGCATTGATAGTGTGTGATTGTAGAGCTCAGTGTACTCAGCTGAGTGGTGTGAGACTACACACTAGGAATAAGAGATGGAGAGCGCTCCTAGATCTACATTGGTTTCAGCATGTGAAGATTAACGGCGTCTGCTTCCATTAGCCTCAGAGTAATTGTTAAGACAGCGATGAACAGTCCATAGCTCTAATCCTCAAATCAAAGAGAAGTTGCACAGACCCCCAACATTCAGGTTTGATTTCCTTCAGTCATAAAATGTGACTAAATCTTTCCATCTTGATCAGAGATCACAGCACAGACGAACCTTCCTTCCTGTATTTACTAATTAGCTAGAACTGGATTCAGGGATCTTGAAAGACTGCGACGAGGTACTGAATGCTAACTGTAATGCAAGCTTTGTGGAAATAAAGATGTTGATTTTATGACTGAGGTGGTGATCCTGGGCCCTGGAGATTCTTGAAGTTGCAATAAGGGTGCAACCTTCTGTAAATTGTGACAGAAACCTGCATCTCCTGAGAACGTGAGAGTGAGTTTTTGGGGTGTGAATATAAAGACAGATGTGGGAGAGACTCAGGGAAAAACAATAAACAGAGACAAACGGTTCAGGGAGAACAAAGCATGTCAACGAGGCACATGCATCTGGTGTTTTTCTTTTGTTTGTTTGTTTTGTTTTAGTGCACACATACGCCTGCAAGACACAATTGCAGGATTGCGAGGAAGACCGATATATTGGTCAACCAATATCAGCCAGATATTGGCCTATCACAAATATATCTGTATTGGTATTGGCGTCTTTTGTCTGATAAGCAACTTTATTTTTTAACAAGTCATAATGTGGATTACTTTTAATTGTTGGCTTTATAGGCAATATTTTATGTAGATTTGATCCTTTTTCTTAATTCAGGTTTAATATATGCATTTTGCTCTATTTGGGTTTTTATTTATAGTTATTTACAATTATTAAAAATACTTGTGAATGTTTATTGTTTTAGCTCCCTGATTTATAAATACTCTGCCTGCATTACATTTGTCATAAATTTTAACCACTTTGGAGGAATTGTTGCATAAATATATGTTTAGGTTTCTGTTTCTTCTTTGCTCACTAATATTTTTCTTGGCATCAGACCCAAAAATCCAGTGCTGGTTGGGCTCTCACACTTCCATCTTAACCTTTCACTTAATCCCCTAATGTTTTAAGTAACACAGAAATGCCCTATCTCGTTCTTACTTCCTCCTTGGTTTCCATTCACCCATTGTCCTCTGGTGTTTGTGTCGTGCCCAAGGCTGAACTTCATTACAATGCTCAGCAGGCTCATTGCAGATCTATTAGGTTGATTTGACTCCGTGAGGGGGTAGAGAAGGAGCTGGCATCTGAGAGAAAAAAAAAAAGGGCAGAGTAATGTGGTTATATTATGCAGCAGCAGGGGTGTTTGCTAAGTATAAGGCCGGGCCGCTGCTGTAGATGGGCATTGGTGCCCTGTAGCTCCACAGCTTAGAGGGAGCGTTCCTTAACAGCCACAGCTTATTACCAACAGCTGGTGCTGGATACTGCCCAGGGCCAATGGCATACATTAACACACACCATCACGCACATAGACATCCACACACTTTCACTCTTATGACTTTAAATTGACTACATTCATTCCCTAACTTGATTACAATCATTCCTTTTTTTTTGATGTGTATGATGCTGCAAGCAGGAGATAAGAAGCATCGCCGCATGAGGACAAATTTGTTTCATAATAGTTTTTATAGAAAGACTTTTCTGTGGCCTTATATCTACCAGGTATCCCTTGCTCAGTAAAAAGGAGGATACAAAATGAACTGTTATTTTCAGATACTTTGACATTAGTCTAATTCTGAATTTAACTTAAAAGACAGAATCCTTAAGTGCCTCTTGTGCAGACAAGTCGATCGCACACTCCTCAGAAGTCCTCACTCTAACCCTGACTGTCTAGAACTCAGTCTTGTTTTCTCTGTCTCTGTCACACACACATACACACACACACACAGAGGCCAGCACTTCCCTGTGTTGCTTCAGAGTCGTGACCGTGTGACTGTGGGTCTGAGGAGGCGATGACAGACAGTCAGCAGCAAACTGTCCACTCCTGCAGACTCTAATCGACTGTGTGCACACACCTGTGAACTCTCCACAGCAGCACTGTGGGGAGATAAGTGTGCGTCTCACACAGGAGATCATGTCCATCTTTTCTTCGGCTTCATGTAATTGTGCTTTAATTGAGCCCTATGATAATATTACGACTACAGTGTTGATGAATGGAATGGGAAGAAAAGTGATGTAAATCGAATTAAAGTGTGACAGGAGAGGCAGAGAGTAGACGAGCAGCCTTTGACCAGGGTGAAACGCTGCATGTTTATGATGAGCTACAGTGACTTTGGGGATGTTTGGTTATTTCCTTTACCAAATGTATGCTAGTGTCAAAAATCATGTTGGCTCTTAATAGACAGGTCAGGCTGATACACATATTAAGGTTTTAGCATGTTAAGTGATTGTAGATCATATCCCAATGAGAAGCTACAGTAGCTCCAAAACCTGATACTTAATATTAATGAAATGTGTGTAAACCTTCCAGGCTTATTTTAAGCACTGGTAAATATTTAGAATAAGCAAAAACTCTTGTGCTGTTATTTCATGATTAATTCATAAAACACAGACCAGACAGTGAAAAAACAAGAACAAAAAAAACAAAAAACAACAAAAAGTTGCCCGACCATAAAGGAGTCCATATGCTTAAGAGCACTCTTTGTGTCAGGTTGTATAAACCTGAATCATATACAGTACAGTCAAATACAATTTATCTTAGCTGGTGTCTTGCACCGGTCCATGTACCTGCTGACTAACCTGCAAAAAAGTTGGGGTAAAAGATATATTAATATAAATTAACGGGTATGGGCATGGGTAAAAATGAACGAAGTGCAGGTTAGAGATGGGTGAGAACAAATATGCACTGTTTTTTTGTTTGTTTCTTCTTGAAAAATCGGAAATGAAAATGATGCACTATTTTTCACATTTAAATCAGCTTAATAGTCATCAAGCCTTTGATGCCTAAATTCACATCCTACCAAATAAAGTGACATATAGGTTAACTGCTAGTTAGCACATGAAAAAGACATAATGATGATGATGATGATGACGCATAGGTAAAAATAGCCAGTGTTGATTACCATATTGTGGACAACACATTATCACAGGCCAAGCTGGACGTTTTGGAGAAATTTAGTGTGATCAGAGAACGTGAGAATAACAATGTCAGTAGCTTCGCTGCTTGTAAAAAGTGCCAAAAATGATGTGCTTTTTATAGCCGCAACTAGGCACATTGTCGCAGAGGAAACACATTGACAGCTGCGGGAGCACAGGTGCTGTACCAATTGACAGAATATATTAACAAGAACAAAAGTGAATGATTGTGTATGTGTGTTTCATGACTGGTGGGGTCACAGAACTAATATTCATCGGTCCGATTTGACTCTGAGATAGTTCCATAGCACGGATCAGTTCTCATGCTGAGCTTTGTGGGTGCAGAACTCTGATGTTGGAAGCTGTGAAAATGTGCACCTATAGCCTGATTTCCACTGCCACAGTTAGCCATGCATGTACGTCTACATGCCTTTAATTACAGTATTTGTATCTACAGTATGTACTTACATATGCTTCACCAGACTAAAGACATGACATGATAATGTCTGACACATTTAATCTCGTGTTTCACATTTACACTTCTGACAACAACCAAAGCTGTAGCTGCATAAACTGTAGCACTCACATTGGCATTCACAAGTCACTGTATCTGTAAATTATCACTGGCAGTGACATTTGAATCATCATGTAATGTGAAAAAAGGATATCCATGATGGAATAGACTTAAAGGGGCTTTTACTGAAACATTTACAAGGTGTTTCACTGGAAAAACAGAGAGAGAGAAGATGATGAAAAAAGGAAAGCAGCAAAATAAAAACAAAAAGATAATAAATTAAACATATAAAAGAAAATAATTAATTTATATAGATGCTATTTAGATGGTAGCGTGGACCATGAAACATCATACATACGCAGTTAACTGTCCAAAAACTCATTAAATAATTCTTTTAAAAAAGTGTCCATGTGGTCTAAAGTATGTATGACATGCACACATTTTGACGATACATGTCATGTGTAGGATACATCTCATCCCATGCATGTGATGCCAAACACGACTACAGAAATTTGTTTGTCTGGCAGTGCTATAAACTGGGCTGAACTGATTTAAACAGGTCTGTGAAAGTATTGAGTATATAAAGCAATAGCATCAGTGCTGTGTGTGTGTGACTGCGCAAATGTGTGTATTTTTTAGTGTTTGTTAGTTTGTGCAAACTTAAGGAAAAACACAACGATGCAGATAGTTCATACATCATTATGACAGACACTGAGCTTCTGGCATATTTAGCTGCTGCCTCACAATTTTTCCCATTTCTCTATCCTGGATAAACTGAGCTCTTAGACTGGTATCAGATTATATATTGCCACAGCAGAGATCTGATCTGACTTTGTGCTAATGTAAAAATCAGATTCTCCTTTTTTCTACTGCACAGACAGAAATGAAAAGATTATTTCTGTCACTGAAGAGAAAAAAAAAAGTGAAGCATAGAAAGGCAGCACAGGAGACAAAAACGCAGAAGTTGCCCTGATGGAAGAAGGATTAAAAACGATTACATAAACACTGAGATAGAGATCTTTTGCTATAGGTGTAGCATTTTAAACATAAACTGTATCATTTGTCAAATAAGTGAAACCTTACTGTGATTAATGTCAATAAATTGGGCTTTTCAACACTCATTTCCCGATTAATGTCAATAAATGTATCTGATCCCATGTGATATCATCCCAGCATTAATCACTGCTTAATTTCAACTTGGTTTCCAACCGTGTTTGAAGGAAAACGTAGGTGTCAACACACACCATTCTCACCCCCACTCCCCAGTGCGAAGCCTCGGGGCCCAGGGTTCCCAGTGTGCCGCAGCCACTGTGTATCTGTTAGTGATAACTGCTCTGTGGTTCCCAGGCCACGGCCAGCAGCAGCCCACAGCCGGCCTGATCGATAGGGAACCCAATAGGAGGGATGAGGCCCATGAATCAACCTGTCTGGATATGAACCAACACACACACCCGTGGCAGGACGCAGACAGTATGCACTGAGATAAAGCGTAGCACACACACAAGTGCTTTTATGTAAAGACAAATAATCCATACATAGACGACTGGTGCCACCACCGCCACCATCACTATGCAGACACATATGAAGCACATGTTTAAAATCAATAGTTCAGTAACATCTTAACTGTGGTCTTTCATTTTTCTGAGCACTTCAGGAATTTAATAAACTGGCATGTGGGAATACTGTATGTGTTCTGACATGCTCCGCAAATATGTTTTCAGTCTTTTGTGACGGTTGCTGGTTTCACTGTTTAGGACTTCATTACACACACTGGTGCATCTTGTGTTTGCAGTAAATCCTTTCATTCAAGATAAACATGGACATGGAATTAATTGTTTATTAAATCACTGCTTTATTAGCAAAGATAAATGGAGTCAGCTTTGCCGTGCACTGTTTGATGACTAGTCTGTTAGAACTTGTACAGGCTTTGTGTAACGGTAAAGGAACATAGTGGTAATGCTGTTTTTTGTTTTTGTTTGTTGTTTCAAGTGTCTTACCAGAGCTGCTATATAACTCATGGTCAGGAGGTATTTTAGGATGTTTTGGGTTGCTCTTTTTTTCTTATAACTAAATCATTTTGGCAACTGTAAGGGAACATTGACTGGTGTTTGCAGAAGCTAATAGCGCTGAATGTGTGTTACATATACTATACTGCTGACCCTAGTTTCTTTGTCAGGTAATGATAGCTAACACTTACAGTTAGCTACTTTACCAACAAAGCTCAAGCCATCAAGAAACTCTGTAATTAAATCACCTAAAATTGAAGTTGAACAGCCAGACATCAGAGGGGAAACAGGAAGAAATTCCCTCCAAAATACAGTATGATCCAGTTTCTCCCAAATCAGTGAATAAAGTTATAACGTTATGTTTTTGTACAGTGAGGTCTGTTTCCCAGAAACACGCTTCTTTGTTCCGGTGAATGGGTGTATTCTCCTTTCATGCTCTGGCAGCGTCACGAGTGAGAAAACGTTTCATTGGACACAAATGTACAGCTTAATTCCACCAGGCACAGCTGCATCATGTTACAGCCGTTCCCAGCAGCCGGAGCTGTTGCTGCCATTCTCCACAATGCTTACGATTCCACCAGCAGCGCCTCGGCATGTCCCACAAGCAACTCTCTGCTCCGCTTCAAATACACGCCAAGTCTATATTTGATAGATGCCACATCAGTTAGCAGAGAGCAGATCATGCGGGCAGGAAGTCAGACGCAGGAAAAGCAGAGATAATCCAGTCAATTTTCAAAATAAAAGACCCTGTGCAGGTTTGAGAAGTTTCACTTTGTACTTCCAACACTTTTTAAGTACTGTACAGCCCATCTCTATTACCTCATATGATAAGACACAATGGGTTTTTAAAAAAATCTGTATTCCACCATCTCAGTAGCCAGGTTTATGTTCTGTCTCATCTCATAAACCAGCAGAAAGGAACTCCACAGCCATCAGTACAAGGGCCAGGAGCCTAGTTGGAAGTGTGGCTGAGGCTGCTGCATCGCTGCTCTGCTGTTTTATGGTGGACTAGCTCGAGTTTGATAGGACCTCGGTTTCCTGGCCTGTGGTCTCACACAGTGTGTGAATGTTTGCTGGATGGATGTTTGGGTGTCAGTGGCTGGCACAAGATTTCATCGCAGCCCCTCCCTTCTCTATATATCTCTCTATTACAGATGTATTCAGTGGATGGGTCACAGACTACAGTATATTGTGCAGTGCAAGTATCTAAAGTGATACCAGCTTTTTAGGGGAAATAGACAAAAGACACGGACACCAAAATCCTGCATTCATTTCCTTTTTTTCATTGACTACAATGAATTACAATTACAAACTTAATTGCACACTCAACATCCAAATAAAAAATAAGACATTACATATAATAAACCATGCAGTGTTAAATCTTATGTTAGATAAACGTAAGATTATTTCATTCTCACAGTCATTAAGCCTGCGCATAATTTTCCACACGATTTCTTAAGACAATTTGAACAGATAGACAAACATTTAACTTGGACTGCACCATCTCAGGCCTCTTGAGTAATATTCTCATTTCATCATTGTATGCTACTTAAGACCCTGTAAGTCCACTTATTTGTAGTTTGACCACAACTTCGCAGGATAAAGCGGTATACAGTGTGCTCTGAACAGAATGTTTGCTTGTGTATAGGGCACATCTTGCCTCATTGCCTATAAATGTCATTATCATCTGTCATTTATTCTGTAATAAAAGATATTTTATCTTATTACAGACGGCAAGACTATTATCAGACAATTCCAAGTCAGGGAATTTTAGACATTTGTCCTTCTTGTCCGTGAATGTACTCATTCGTCCAGGTCATTGTAATCTCAGGAAAGATTAAATCGAAAGTCCAGTTGCTTTCGATTTAATCTTTCCTGAGATTTGTCCTCCTCAGTTCTCCAGATCAAAACTACACTCTTACTGGCATTGTCTTGGATATCGTGATCGACACCATACACAAATATTGAAGAGCTGCTGGAGTCCAGTGCTACTTGGATTAAGGAACACAAGATCACTTCTCTAAAGTATTACCAATCACGCACCCAGTAGGGCTGCAACAATTAATTGACAATTAAATTAATTGGCAACTATTTTGATCATAGATTAATTGGTTTGAGTAATTTTTTTTAAAGTCAAAATTGTCTCATTAAAGCTTCTTAAATGTGCATATTTTTGGTTTCATTCTTTTCTCTCTCTGACAGTAAACTGAATATCTTTGGGTTGTGAGTAAAACAAGACATTTCAGGACATCATCTTAGGCTTTGGCAAACATTGATATCATTGACATTTTTAAAGAAACAACTACTAATCAATTAATGAAGAAAGTAATCAACCAATTAATCGACTATGAAAATAATTGCTTGTTGCAGCTCTAGCACCCAGTATTAAAGACTTTCAGTTGCTTTGACAGCTAAGTAGGGACAAAATTCCCCCTCGTCTGTCACTATTCTTAACCACACTCTACACACTACATTTACATGCTGCAAGATTCCAGGTCACTGTGAGCTATATATGTTTGCACTCACTCCATTGCCCTGGTTATCGTAAACTCTATTTTTATTTTTCTCTTACAAATATACACAAGGGCACAAACACAAGTCTCACATATTCTGCATTTTATGTTGCCATTATAAAGAGTAAACAATGTGCTGGTTCAGACTTCTTCTGTAATAGAGGAAATAATGACCTCAGAACTTGGAGATCAGGAGGTGCTAAAGAGTTAGCACAGATCCCCATTATATTTTATTGTCGGTGCCTGTATTACTTAAAGGCTAAGTTCAACAACCATGGGGAAAAATGATATCAGTGCATCCCCAATTCCTTCAGCTCTTCCTCGGCAGTGTTGCTGTGGCATCCACCGAGCTGGTACTTGGAGGTGATGAATGGGGGCCGGTAGACCCGGAGTGTTATCAGTGCTACTACGGCCTGCAAACTAGGAGAACACAGGGTTTGCTCTGGGGTAGGACACAGCCAGGCTATGAGGCTAAGGTTGATATATCGCTGCACAGTCGCAATAGGATTCATGTTGTAAGGGCCTCGGCGAACATTGCGAGAACAAGAGGGCCAATAGCTGCAGGAGTGTGTGTGTGTTTATGGAGAGATGGAGAGACTATGTAATTTATGCTGGTGTGTGTGTGCGTGTGTGTACGATCTAAGAGTCGTCGTACATTTTGATATGAATCACTCACACAAAATTTTGTGTACGTTATTGAGTGTAGTGCGAGGTGAAGTATATTCCACTCTGCAGCAGAGATGATTGAGTTTTTACTAGAACCTCTCTGTGTGTGTGTACGTGTGTGCGAGATTGATAGATGTGCTTGTTAAAAAGAGGCATGCGGCTGTGAAACGACCGACCAATTAAATCCAATCTGTTCCAGAGGACAGATGACATCATAAAAGTGCGTCATCCTGCCAGTGCCTACATGGTGCCCACACACACACACACACACACACACACAGATACATATGCGCAGACTACGGCAGCACGGCGGCTCCTAGTTTCCATAGCATGACATTTGTTCACTTCGCTAAAAATATGTGCTTGACAGAAACAATCATCATCATTCACCTGGCTGTCTTCTACTCCTCCTTTGTTCTTCCTCTCCTGACCCCCGTGTGTGTACGTGAATTAATGTGTGTATTTCTGCCTGTGCATTTGGAATAGAGTCTCCTGGGGCAGAATCAAACTGTATTTTGAGTTTCACAATGGGGAAAAAAGATCAAATACAATGCAAAATACTGTACGTGGGACTTCCAACTTGGAAATGTTCAACAGTAGAGATCCTTTTAGACATGCTACTCAGTAAGCAAGGTCACTAGAAATATCTGATAAAAGGATTAGCTGTAAACTGTTATGTTAGCTTTATGCTTTTTCATATTATTTTCTTTAATATAAAAAAAGGCTCTGACTATGAGCAGCCAGTTTATTTGCTAAAAATGCTGAGACATGAAAATCACAACAAAATCCAACATATTACAAAAAGGTAACAGACTATTTTTTGTTGATTCACGTATTATTTCGCGTCCTCTGTCTTCCGTTCCCTCTCATTTGACTGCAAAGCTTACATTCTGTTGTCAGAGAGGTAATTAATGTAGACGAGACAGTTATGCAACACTTCTCCTCTTCTCAGCCTCATTGTGTCCCTCCTCCATTTTCTCATGGCTGTTGTGTCACTGCAGATAAAGTGGGCCGTACTTTAAAAAAAATAGATTTCATGTCAGTGTTTCAAAATCTACACAGCCCTGGGAGGTGGAGAAAAAAAAAAAAAAAAACACTAATCCGTGCGCTTAATTTAGGAATTTGTGTGCATGGATTAGCTCATTTTTGCTCTCAATTTAATGTCGTTGTAGGAAAGATACAGCCACTTTCAAGCTCTGTCTCTCACTGCCTCATCGCCCCCATACAGCCACAAAGACCCACCTAAATTAAAAATATACAGGTTGTGTAGGTTAACTGCATCTGCACACAGGATGTCTAATTTTTTTTCTCCCTTTTTCCACATTCTATCTCTTAGATTGGTCCACAAATGTTACAGAAAGCAGCTCTTGTTGGAAAAAAAATACCTTTTTGTGTGTTGAGTTTAGCCTCTTTCACTTTGCTGAATGTTTATTCATGCTGCTGAATCATCTGTTTATTTATATCAATATTAAGTAGCCTGTAGCCATCACACAGACGCAGGAATGACACAAGCGTATTCAAATTAAGAATGGGCATTTTTATGCACGTGGAACAGCAGTGGTAACTTTATTAACTATTTATAAAGGACAGTATGAAATGGGTGGAGTGGGGAGGGGGGCTGTATCAGAATTTCATTTTATTCAAAAGCAGACAAGACCCTCCTGAGCCTTACTGACAATTTAGAACCTCTCCTTGAGTTATGAAACACCGCAATGCCTTCCACGCAATATTTTTACATACTTCATGTAACAAAATGGTGGAAATAGAGGCACTCTATTTCTAATAAAGACCCTCTAAATAAACAGTTGCTACAGCCACTGGAGGAGTGAACCAGGCTCCAGCTCTGTGGCTGCTGCAGAACCTGGCAGCTGCAATATTTTTTCACTACACCCTGAATTACAAATAATAACCCCAAAATACCTATATATTAGCCTGATGGTGTTGTTGTGCGATGAAATCAGATATCTCATATCATGATTCTGAGTCGTGTGTCCCTTTCATCTGGACATTTAAATTTCAAAGTGCATGTTAATATTGTCAGTAATTTAAATTTCAGTACTCGCCGATGTGCAGAAGTGACAGAAACCTGCATGCGCTCTCAGTCTATTGACTGGTAAACCCATTCATGTGCAGCTGCGTTGGCTTCGACACGTGGTGACATCAACAGCTGTTACCACAATAACGTAGAGAAAAAGGCATAAAGACACCGCTGAAGTTATGTTGCTTCACACAATAGATATGTCTTTTGTTTGCGTCGCCCATGGACCAGATAAAACACACATGCATAGCTGATCATGTCAGTCACACGCCCAGTTAATAGCCACTGTCAACATGATGCACTGATTAGTAGAACAAAAATTTGGACTTTTACCAAAAATATCAATTATCATTACTTGTTGGCCGGTCCTGACTCCATGACAGGATAATTAAGAACTGTAAATAAACCACTTTGGCTTGTGCAAAAAGAATGTCTATTCTTAATGCGAGACACTTTTGTCATTCTTGAGGCTGTGTGATGACTACAGGTATTTAATAATAAATAGAAATGAACTAATCATTTACTGACATGTAAAAGTAATAAGACTTAAAAACACATTACAGACAATTGTAGAACAAAAAGGCTGAGCTCAACATACATAAAAGGTACAGTGATTGAGGAGACATCTGTGTGTGGTCCTCTGCCAATTAATCCATACAAATTGTGCACAAGACAGCTTTTTTGTTGTTTTTAGTTTGTTTTTGACACTCAATTACACATCTGGCTCTGTAAAAAAGGTTTTTTTTTTCTGTATGTTTTTTTAAATTTTTTTTATTTCTCTGTGTGTTCATAACCTTTCACACTGCTGTATCGAGTTTAGGGCAGTGAGCAGAATATTCAATATTCAATCTTTGCCACGCAGCATGGGTTAACTTTATTCCATAAACATCGATTCAGGTGGAGGATTTGCTATTTTATCAAGCACCAGAGCAAAGTCACAGCTGAGATTAATATAAGGAGTCTGAGTTAGCGCCCTTACTCTTTCCTCACACTCTGATGCCTTCACAATGATTTACAAGCTATGCGGTTATGCATAAAGGGATAGATTTTATTTTCTAAATGACAGAAGGTGAAACGTAAACACAATTAGAGTCCACATATTCGGCTGTCTACCCTGTAATATACACAGTGATCACATTGGCCATCTCACAAGCAGACACACACACTCAGACACACACACATACACAGTGCAAAGACACCCACACACTCTCACATTTTCTTCTCACTCTATGGTTATCCTATTATTTCTTACTATTCCAGCATTTCTTCCTTTTTATGTGTGTCTTCTAATTAGCACTTGCTGCTTGAGAGGAAGACAGTGAAACACACACGCACTACGTACATACGGGAAAGCTTTATTTACCTTTTGTCACTTGGGAGAATGAGCCATATGGAGGGCTGTGGATGCTAAAAAAACACAAAGATATGATAATTCAATTAAAATGTGCATGTGTTTAACAGCCTGCAGGACAGCAGCAATAGCTTAAGACACTGTCAGGGGCTGTGAGCGTCTCTTATCTGCATGTGTAAATCCTATGCGGTCTGTGTCTCCCAGCATAAGAAATAGGAAGTCACCTTATTTTGAGGTGTGAAGGATGCAGATCTACTTATAAGACATAATCCGTATTTTCAAGGAGTTGCTCCAGTGGCATCTTTATCTTTATCCGCGTCAGTGTATGCCATGGTGTGTGTTTGTGTGTAGCTGAAGTGTGTGTGAATTGAATTGTACTGGAGTTTTGGCCTTGAATACTTATAACAACCCCCCCACCCGCGCAGCACTCAGGAGCTAGAATTAAAGTGGATTTAAGGGAGGCGAGGGTTGGAGGAGAGCGCGGGTTTATAACTCTGATTGCCATGCCCACCACTCATAATGAGGCGCATTACAGAGCTGATGTTGTAAGATTAGGGTGACTTGAGAGACATGAGCAGCCTTACAGATCAGAAGAGCGCAAGAGAGAGTGGAATGGGCGCAGGAGAGAGGAAAATAAGGGAGGGGAATGAATGGATTAGAAGAAAAAGAGTCAGTGGTTAGTAATGGAAGGGATAGTTTGAAGGAAACTGAGACAAAATTAAAAATATGGGAATAAAATTGGAATTACACCATATCTCAGCAATGTTTATTTGACTAAGGTGGGAGGAACAAAAAAGGGAAGGATGATAGAGATGTGTTTATGGTGGCCTTGGAGAAAGGAGGGGCAAGAGAAAGGAAAGCAGACGAGGGGGACAGAAAAACAGACAAAGGAAATATCTGCATTCCTGTCAGCGCGTGAGAACAGCAGAGAAGCTCTCAGTTATTAAAGCGTTGACAGCCTCTGACAGCGATATAGCTCCATTTTGCTCCGGCCCCATCACCGCCTTGACTGGAATTCAAAACAGGCCAGGATGTCATGTAGAACGCTGACAGGTGTTTGTGTCCCCTTCCCGTTAGAATTGCCCGTAAGAAAAAAATAAATAAATAAATAAAATAAAATTAAAAAATAAAAGTTGTCTGTCCATTACCAGCTGCCCGCTTGTTTGATTTGATTGTGCAGTAAAGCTGATTTGCTGGGATGACGCGTTCCCAGTCATTTTGAGGTTTTTGATATGCGCTCAGATTTGTATGGCTGCCAGCTGTTGAGCAAAAATGAAGTATAATATAAATGCCAAAATCTGACTTTCCTGACAGTGCTTTAAAGTTTAATATCTAAAAATGGTTCTGCCATGTTACCAAAGTAAACATCAAGCAAAACCAATCGCACAATGCATATATTGGCTTATACGGTGACAACTTTCATGTCAGATTAGTTTTTACGAATCTTATATATATATATATATATATATGTGTGTGTGTGTGTGTGTGTGTGTGTGTATGTGTGTGTATGTGTAGATAGATAGATACATGTACATGACTGTGTGTATGTACAACTTTGTTTGAAATTTCTTCTTTTACTCTTACTTTGTGTTTTCAGTTTACGTTGTAGTAAACTGTACAATGCATAGCTGCGGTTGACCTCTACTGTGCATTGTGCCCTTTTAGAATGAATTCTTCTCCAAGGACATTGTGCCACCCGCGAGGAACCTTTGATAAATGCCTGAGGGTGTAACCAAGGACTGCTCTGATTCACAGGGGCCTCAGTGACAAACAGCCTTTACTGCGTAACATGGTTTAATGAGCATAAGAGTGGACGACCTTCCATACGACTTACACAACATCTTCATCACTGTGTGACTGTGGACTCTGTGATGTGAGCGTTGTCTCTGTGTGTATGAAGTGGAGTTACTACGGCTGTGTGGATGGTGTAGAGACAGTCACATTTGCACCTATATTGCCTGATTTTCATTGTCTTTGAGTATGCACAGTGAATAGCAATGGACAAATTTCTTGGATTTTGTTCTACAGAAACTGATATAGTTACTCCCGGATGTCCACAATAAAATTCAGTGTCTACACCTTATGTACAATTTGCATGAATTTCAGTGTATTGATGTGCAGGGGATGGACAGGGAAATGTATAATGAATCTTCACTAGATGTTTAATGTCAACGATGTACAGAGCAATGAATGGACTTGTGATATAAGACTGACAAATTGAATTGGTTGGTAATATAATAACAGTTATTTATTTAGTGTAATAGTTGGTGTATATGATTTGTGGTAAAGCGAGTGAATAATGCAGAGGTAGCTGTGGGCCCATGGCTACTTCTTCTGCAGAGGTGGCACAAATATTTGTCTTTTTTACTTATGATTTGTGTAACACATATATTGCGATACTATTCGACATGACCTCCTGAAGCAACAGTAGCTGCTTTCCTTAAAGGAGACTGTAACACTTTATTTGAAGTGGTGGGCATAAGACTGTCTTTACAATGTGTACCTGGGCTAGAGATCCTGGCCGGACTGGGACTGCACACAGCCTCCGAGGCCAATGGGCCGGTTTGACAACAGGGAATACAGTACTCCGGAGATTTTCTTGCCAGCTTTGGCTCCTGGTACCCTGGGACTGAGTCAGCTAATTAAGCAGCTAACCAAGCTAATTAGCTAACACCAACTACAGATAACAGCGGACTGAGGTTAGCCTATTTTAAGAGAAATTTAACTAGCTAACGTTGGTCTGTCCATAATCTAACCCTGTAAGCTAAATAACCTTGGTACTGTACGCAGTCAACAAATTGCCCTTATGACATTTAAGCATCTGACAGTGTAATATAAGTAAATTACATATTTATGAAAAAACCTGTACCAAAACTGTAACTGCACCAAACTGTACCACTTGAAGTCAAGGAAAATATTCCTGACACACTTACAATGGTGTCATGATGTCCAGTGTCAAAACCAACCACATATGTCAGTATAATGTAATGTTAAAACATAAAGCTAAAACATGAAGTTTGACCATGTCAAGGTGACAGTGTAATGAATCCAAACACTCATCCACCTTCTGGTTTTACCTCTGCTTTGCATTCTGAAATTCCCTGTTTTCTATGTAATCACCATTCTAAACAGGTTGTAATCAGCCTGGCAAGGAAGAGAGATGCTGAATCTGAAGCCTCTGTTCTGATTGGCAACAACAACATGTCGACCTCCCAGCCGATGGCAGAGCCACTTTTATGAATATTTTTTTCTATTCCTCCTCATGCTTGAGAGACAAATAGAAACAGAGCAGGCTATATATTAAGGTGCTGTGAATGGGGGTTTTCCCCATCAAATTATAGACACTTTTCAGTACAAGAAGAAGGAAAATGTGAATATGTGAAGGATAATAAAAAATTAACATTGGACATCAAAAGCATGGAGACAAAGAATGGAAATAATGAGCAGATGAGCTGCAAAACAATGTGCTGCTGGTCTTAATCTCACTCATTCTCAGAGGAAATCCAACACAATGCCAGTTTTGCCTTTGTCTTTATTTATTAACAACACTTTGACAGGAACATCAAAGCATAAAATACAAATATCATGTAGTGTTACACAAGGAAGCTTGACAAAGCTAAGGGAGACAACCAAAGAGAGAGTTCAAAGACTTCATATTACAGGCTTCAGTTTTGTATTTTGCTCTTGTTTTCTTCCCCAACAACACCGCTGTAATATTTAGAGAGTACTGTAGATTTTGATGTGGGGTCTCACAGTCTATTTGCTGTTTCCTCCGAGGTGGTGAGCTCATTGCCATTTCTCAGCAGGCTGTTTCTTTTAGCTGGAGGCTCTCTTGGGTCAGAGCATGTTGCATTCAGGGAGTCCTTTGTGTCCTTTATTGGTTTCAAAGTCAGCTGCAGGCATATTTTATGTCAGCACATTTACATGTGTTGACACAAGCAGAGGTAAATATATTCAAATCCACATACAGTGGCTTTTACAGACATAGTGTATATTCTTATACTTTTAGGGGATCAACCAAATAACCTCAATCCCAGCAAGTTCTGAAAAATGTCTTGTCATTCGGTACCAAATTTAGATACCTAAGTATTAAATATAATAAGCATCAGTGAGCCATTACGCATGCATGCTTGTATCAAGATCTTATAATGATGATGCTTGGCTGTCTGCCTTTGATTTCATTATTCATACTGAAAGCTCATTTTAATCAATTTTCAAATTTTGACACCCCTAATTTTTTGTAAAATGTATTTTATAAATTGGTATTAAAATAGTATCATCCAGGAACCGGTATCGAAGTCCAGGTATCAGTATCTTTACCTGTATCAAAAATTGTTGAATGATCCCCAGCCTGAGTGGGAAATATCAAACTATTGAAATTATTTGGTGTTTTTAGTGTCTTTTGGCAACCATAGTCTGAACTTTCTTATATTTCCCAGCCTTAAAACTCTATTTTTATTGTCTTGGCACACCTTTCAACTGCCTACTAAAACTCTTTTTTCCTTACACACAGATATATAAATGTATATACCCACATCTACAGCATTCACTAATGTTCTTTGGCTATTGATGGTATGTTGTTGAAAGCAGGAGAGTCCATACCCTTTGAGTTGTTCACAGCAAGGCCACCTCAGATGGATTCTATCATTGTCGTCCACAGAAAAGCTCCTCTGTGTTTGATACAGTGTTACAAACGCTGTAGCTCACTGTCCAAAGGATTTTAATTGTGTTAGGGAGCCACATGCCTTTTTGTCCAACAGGGCTTCTGACAATACAGCTCTGATTGTGGCTCTGGACAAACAAAAGCGCTGTGATTTGAACCACTCGGCCAGTGATTGCTGCCAGAGCAGACTTTCTGACTTTGTGTTCTTGTGATGGAGATGGCAGGGGACGACGTCAACATCCTCCTCATGAACCACTCCAGGTTGGGGTTTGGTTGTTTTTGTTGTGTTTGCCTGTGGGCGGGTGGCTGTTTATGGGTTTTTTTTCAGTTTCTCAGACTCTCTCTGTGTTCCTTTCTTCTTTCCAGGAAATGCCTTTGTCAACCCTTTAATTTTGGATCCAGACAGAGCCTGAGACTACCAAGTGCACAAGCTCTGTTCACCTCGGTTTGCCTTTCTTTGTGTATATGTTTCAATCCTCGAGGATAATAACAGGGCTACATAATGACTTATTGATTGATCACACAGTTTGTGATCACTTGGGGAGACTTTTGATTTAAGACAATGAACAAATTAGATCACACTTTAAAAAAAAGAATTCCACTACCTGCCAAAATAATTGTAGAGCCTGTGGAATTTGATCAACAATCCTATTAACCCCCTGCTGATCGCGTATATTATGCCAAGTTTGTGCTATGAAGCGGTAAAATGTGCAACTTTTTAAGATACTAAACTATCAAACCTCCACTTTGAATACCAACAGTGCCAGCAGTATCTCAGTCTTTGTTCTGTGGGCGGAGTGGAACCTGAGGTCAGAGTGAAGGGCAGGGGCACTGATGGGTCTGTTAGCTGTGGGTCAGATGAAGCCGACAGATGAAACACAGCCAGGACCGAGAGCTCGGTATCTGGCCATCGCCCGCCACTCTACACTGCTTCCACCTGCAGCAGGTGGCGCGACCCCAACAGTTGACACACACTCAGCCAGACAGAGTGATAGATGACTGTTGGCCCTCTTTGTCATGATGAGAACGGGTCAGTATGAATACACACACTCACAAATGGCATCCCATCAGGGACATTGTCCTGCCTCACACCTAACAGCTGCCCCTTTGGCTCAGCGTCACTCTCCACTCAGCTTTCCTCTTTTTTCCAGCAATTCCTGTTCTTTTCAACTCCATGATTTGAGTCTATAACAAAGGTTTTTTTTTTTTCTCTTCTGGTCTGACCCTGCTCATTTTAGCCCTAATGAGCTAATATATGTGTCCGCTAATGTCTCTGTTCTCATGACGCAAGCACAGACATTCAGTCATGTTGGACTGGTGGTGACTAAATGCAATCAGAGTCTGAGCCGGAGACACAAAGTGTTTGCGTGGCCGTCAGTGCACTCATGCATGCTTTTGAGCCTGCATGTGTTGAAGTTTCCAGACTAATGAGGCTTCACTGCAAGCTTCACCGACATCAAAACACACCGAGACGCTGCAAGACAGGTGCATTTGATGAATCTGTTCGGCTGCCTCGCCAATCGACAGGCGTACAGGTAGCTTGGCACAGGCGCCGACAATGAATATTCACAGCAAGTTTGCTGTTATTATCACAGTCATGTTTTACACCGTTTCCCCTTGCAAAGCCTCCATCAAGACATTGTTATTATTTAGTCCGTATATATGAATTTTCCTCAAATATCAGGTATTCTCTTTTTAGAAAGTGGAGGTAAAAAAGAACGCACTGCTTTGTTCAGAAGAAGTGATTAAAAAAGAGACAACTTAATTAAAGTTGGACATTTGGGCACGATGAAAAGAAGACATTTATCACCTTCTCCATCAATTAACTGGCAAGGAGAACTCAGGCATAAAACAGACTAGCAACGTGGTGTCTTAGTTTCATTTGCTCCACATCACTTCTGTAGAGCAGCCTGGCCGATATTATCTTCAGTTAATGTGAGTTTTTATTTTGAGCTTGCTAGACTTAGGATTTTGTTTGTGGTCTGCAGACTGGTTTGCATTTCAAGAGGTACTGCACTCTTAAATATATCTATAGAGCGATGAAACACATCACTGCTGGTGTTAATATTTCTTATCAAATTTATGAAAATCTGGATTTCATGGGTTGAAATGGCAAAATGGTTCTAACCCCACCTGTTTTAAATCATCCTAAACCTTGCAAAGCCAATGCCGACATAGAGTCGACTGTAAGGTACTAATCTACATGAAATCTATATTTAAAAACACACACACACACACACACACACACACACACACACACACACACGTCAGCGACCTCTAATCAGAGCTAAGTGGCCCACTTATGCCAGACCAGCTCTTGTCTGTGTCAGTCACAGGAGTTTGCACCACTTTTCCCCAACCCTCTACTTAGTATTTTTCAATTTTACTGCTTTAGACGGCTGTACAAGCACCACTGGATTGCATTCTTTCCTGTGCATTCTTTCCCCAGCAGACACACACACACACACACACACACACACACACACACACACATACCTGGGAGCCTCTCAGCATCTTGGAGCCTCTAGCGTTAGGTACAGCAAAGGTAGCTTACCTACAGAAACGTTTACAAAAGGCCACAAATGTGCCTCCAGTGACTGTCAAAGCTCCAGGACACTGTTTCCGCCACAGACACTGAGAGTCTGATAGCAGCTGCTCTGACTTTTACACGGAGTGTTGGACAGTCTTACCTCTTGTGTCACACACCATGTAGTGTTGAGGCAACACCCCCTACAGTGGTTGTTGTGTGCACCCCCTCTCTCAGCCCCTTTCCACTTTTTTTTTGGCATTTTTCAAAATGATGCAGTGGATGG
>JAJHUR010099163.1:0-16264 GCA_027495735.1 Lutjanus campechanus | reverse complement strand
ATTGTGAGAAGTCACAACTGAAAGTGGGCACAACAGAAAGCTAAATTACATCATTTTCATCCTCAGTCCTGTTTGATGTGATGGAAAAGGCCAGCTAAAGTACACACAAAACATCAACGTGCACCGTCTGCCTTTTATTGAAGCTTTGATTTTACAGAGAAATTCAGTTGCTGGAGCAGCCTTTATCCAAGGTGACTGATGACTTCAGCTACTCATTTCTTTTGCTGTAACAGAGTTAAACCAGTGAAATGAAGTAGAGAAAAGGTCTGCCTATGCCAGACTACACTTTAGTTTTTCTCTGTACAATGAGTTGTGTACTCTTTTGGGTTTAAATTGCAGACCAACAATATCAGTCGCAATCATTTCTCTTCCACCTCAAGGACATCCTTGACAAGTATGAAGCATAGTTTGATTTAACAGGTCTCAGGCTTGGTGGAAATGCAGGTATAATCACATTTAAGTACTGTAAATGTACTCTGTATGGGTTCATACATTTCTCAGCCAAATGGCAAAATGATTCAAGTTCCCTTGTTAAGTCTATATTTAGTAATGACCGAACATGCATTAATGTGTCTGTTGAGATACTGCCTTTTAAAACTTGTCTTTGTTCTCACTGTAGCTGATTATAACTGTCATATGTCAAATGTTAAAAGTAATTTTTGCTGTGAATCAGGTATTTTGTAAAAATCTAATTAGGCCATTTAAGTCTTCACTCTCAAAATCTTTACGTATTTTACGTTTTGTCTCTGTCTTTGGTGCAAAGCAGTTATTGTTTCTGAACTGCACTTAACTTCATCTCTTGTCAATTGTTTTTTGTACTGCTACATCTTTTGTTGATGGCATTTGACTTTACTTTGAATTCTCTTTTATACTGTTGGTTTCATGTGTTTCAGGAAAGATGTACCCAGCCTGTTGAGTTTTTGACCAGTAGTAGAGCTGTGGCGTGATATTTTCATGAGTGGGTCCCGATCATGGGAAGGAGAAATTCAGCTCATTTGTTAGGCCTCAAGGATACACACAATGCATTTTGGTAAGAAACCCTGAATGTCAACATGACTTTTGTTAGTTTACAAGAAAATCACATGGCATCTTTAAAATGGTACTCCACAGCATTTCACCCCAATAACATGTTTTGTCCCAGCGACAGTTTGAAACAAAAAGAGTCAAAAGCCATGCAGCAGTATCAGTGAATATAATCCTTCTTATTCCACCCATTCTTCTTCTCTGTCAAAACCTGGTGCCTACATTAACCAGAATTCATTCGACTGCTGACAGTTCAGTTGGATATATGGGTGTGTTATGGTAGTAGTGGCTAATGTAGCTTGAAGCTGCTAGCTTCAAGTTGGCTGTAGAGGTCTGCTAAGCTTACTACTCTCTAACTTCACTCCATTACATTTGTTGTTTAAAACTTGTGGTCTTCATACCAAAGTGATGCTGACATTTATTCATTTATATATTCATACACCTCCCTCTGGAGCCACAAAAGCCTTTATACAACTTTTTTCACATATGCACTGGAAACAGTCTTGTGTAAAATCAGTGGAGTTACTCTTTAAGAAATTGAGTAGCAAAACAAACATTCACATATGTATGAAAATATTGGTGAATATTGCTTCAACAGCTAATCATTGTCTTAATATAACTTGAGTCACCTGGTAAACAGAAGTGTTTGTTGTCCTTAGAAGAACCACAGTTTGATGTTAATGAAAAGAGATCAATATGGTCAGACTAATGATTGATGATGCATTCAACTGTGCAATCCCTTTTCCAGTTGAAATGTTTCTTTTGAAATAGAGGATATGCTACTAACCCTTCAGCTAAAGTCAAACACTACAGACGTTTCATATTGGGTATGTAGTGTAACTCAGTTTGGAGCTGTCAGTGATGAGGCAGTAATGATCACTTACATGAGTATTTGTCTACTGGATTTCACATCTAGGACGCCTGTGTTGCTCTCAAGAGTGGATCGTGTAGGAAACACCATCAGTGGCCATTCAACTCTTCTTTATCTATGACACTGTTGGACAAACACTTGTCTGTGCTGATAAATCAAGGAGCTTGTCACTTAAAGTGAAAATGAAGGCACTTCATTTGAGCTGTGTACAAATGGACTTGTGGATGCTCCTAATGACTCTGGCACACTCTCAACACAAAAGATGAAGCATATTATTATCAGTCTTGGATCACCAGATGCTTGCAATAAATGTTTTAATTGCCTGTTTGTGTATCCCTCTGTACCTCCATAGCCTCAGCTGCTCCTGTTACATCTGGCTCACAGTCAGACAGGTGCTTTTTTTAAAGAAGCATCCCACCCTGTAGAGCTGTTATAAAATAGATTTATTCATTACAAGAAACCAGAAATCAGTGACTATTTCAAAGTATTATCTTTTCACAGTTTGATACTAAGTAGATTTTTGAAGTCATCTTTTCTTAACTGTGTCCTGATTTACACAGATGGTTGTTCTGTGTTTCATGTGGGATTTTTCCTGTAGTAGTATATAGTGATGTGTTTCAGGATTACATTTAATAAAGCTGATAGAGGAAAGATGAAGTGTAGCATAATGAGTGCAGCAGGGTGGAAATTTAAAAACCTGCACACAGCCAGTCCAGAATAGAATTTAATTAAAGTAACTGTGTAAGGTTAATTGAGGGAATCAATTAAAAAAACGGTACTTCTGGCTAACTTCTTTGTGTGTAGGTGTTCATGTGCACTTGATGTGTGCTGTAGTCTGAGATATGAAGACAGACATGCAAGTCACGTAGAAACAGACCCCCCCACCCCCAATTTCGAGAGACTTCACTAGTGGTGGTGACAGGTGCGTACAATTCAAGCAATATTTGAAAGATGTGAAAAAGCAAACCTCCATATAAACAGTTCATGAATGCATAATGCTGGTGCATTCTCACACTGGAAGCACATTTTTTATCAAATGAAGACTTTAAGAAGAATTGACTTCTATGTGATAGACATTGTTCCTGAGCCTTATTCAGCTCTCTAATGTACTTTTGGTTGGAGAGCTCTGTGTTAATCAAATGACCTCCTGCTCACAGCACACACTCCCCAAAGAGCCAGCACCATGCTTCTTATCCGATTCACCCAAAGAGGACATTTCTCATTTTCCACATCATCCTCATTCAGTATAGAAACCTTATAATCCTGTGAGTCAGTCTTGCCTTCGTTCAACTCATCTAATGCATCTCAATCCCTCCCACTCCCCCAGAAACCTCTGTGTAGTTCTGTAATAATTAAACTGAAGGTGTGCTGAGTAATACTATATACAAGGGGTCTGTACACCTAGAACAGAGGACAGAGACATACAGACTACTTTATACAATACAGACATACTTTATTTTTTCAAAAATGAAAGTTTAAATTATGAAACAGTTATTTGGTGGACCCCCTGCAGTAACTCTCAGGACCCCAGTTGATGACTCAGGCTTTAGAATAACAATCAATAAAAAATGCTAAATTGATATTTATTAAACTTAGTTGATTTTTATTTTACTGTTAATAAACAATTAGCAATTGAATTATTATTTTTTACTATTAGTAATGCTAAAATGTTATTTTAGTATTAGTGTGTGTAAAATAAAATAAAAATTATATTTTATGTCCTAACTGATAGGAGATGATAACTAATAATGATTGTATTCTGATTACATTAGTAAATTGTCTTATTGTTGTCATTAATAATTAGTAAACATATTTCATTGTTTAACAGTGAAAAAGACTAAAGTTTAATTAACTTTCCAATTTACAATTTATGAATGATGTTTAATTTAAAGTGTTACCATGTGCTGTATGTATGAATATAAAGTGATTTTTGTGTGTGATGTACAGACACTTGAAAAATAGGTAGACTCAAGGCTTGTCAGTCCCTGAAATCATCTCAGTCACACTGTCATAACACACTACCGCAACAAAAGAAAAGCTGTTTCCCCTGATACTCGTTTTGTTTTTTCCTTTTTTCCACATTCAAGCTTCAACAGTTTTGTCCCCCACCTCTTACATCAGAGGCACACATTAGGAAAAGATCTTTTAATGGCCAGTAAGATAAACCTGTCAGTGTAGATATGGGCACTTGACTATTGTCTTAAGACAGACTGTCTTTAAGACAGCTGCAGTCAGCAGTGTACTGTGTCCACTCCATCTACATGGTCTTAATTTGTTTCTCCTTTTATTGCATAGTAAGCTGAAGCAAATAGTAGAGCTCATTGTTATAAATGCTGCAGCAAGTACTCTTCACACATGGCTTACAGTAAGTGCAACAATGGGCTGCATTAGACAGTTGAGAACTTTAATGAATTGTTGCGTGGAAACCGTAATCGTTACACAAGCTTAGCTACAGCGTAGCAACAGCTCTAAATCCAAAAAAGTGCCTGGATTTCACTTCATTAATCCTGGAATGACTGTATAAGAGATCTGCAATGTGAAACTAGCTGAGGAGGTCTGCAAGTGTATTCTGGCACATCCCCGGTGTGCCTTTTCTGGCACTGTCTTTCTCTTCCATTGTGGACATGGTGAGCTTTCACTGGGTTTCTAATTACCAGCGGAGGGGCATGTCTGCGGTCTCTTGTTACACTGTTAGCTTTAATGTCCGTGGGCTATAAATAGTGCAGGTGTCGGCTCTCTGGTGAGCAGCAGCCTATGCTCACAGTCTTTATAGAAGGAAATAGAGCTCTGCATGCACAAACACAGCGTGCTTCATTGATTTAACTTAATGTTAACTGAGATGAGGTAAGCTGTGTTTGTGCAATGCAGTTTCCTGATGGAAAGAACTCCATTTTCATCCTCGGAGGAAATGAGATCTAGCATAGTGAAGGGAACGTTTCACCTCAGATAACCTCAAGACAGCAAATATGTCCTGATGTGTACTCTGCAGTATTTGCATTTTGGAAACTGACTGACTGAAGGTATTTCCTAAATATTAATATGAGGTGCTTGGTTGGCTGATGAATAATGTTCATGCTTGCTTTAAGCAAGATGCTATGCTTTTATAGTCAAATGTGTGAAATTATTATTATTTCAGTGAAGGAAAATGTCTTGAGCACTCCTTGAAAAAAGACAAAGGCAAGTGAAATGCTCCACAGAAAACCACAGCAAGCAAATGAAAATGTCTGAACTGTTGTAATGTGAAATATTGAACATTTCAGTTTTGAATAATGGCTGTATGATGGTTAGGGTTAATACCCCTAAATATCTGTGTTGTTTTTGGCTGGGCATGAGTTAGCAAAGTGGGATTTTACTGTCCCCACTGCCTCATCATTAACTCACTCACTTATTTATTGGTATTTTCATTAATTACTGCAGCTGCATGATTATTTCTTTGGATGACCTGAGGTTCCATCACTTGCATCTCGATGCTGAGCTGCACTTTTGAGACATCTGCTTTCATCTGAGGGAAGATTCCTATTCACAGCGGGTTGGAGCAACAAGTTCTCAGATACATAACGAAGGACTGAGTGAGCATCAGTGCAATTTAATGATCTTCTTTCTATACCCAGTTGCTAAGCAACCTGCACCATTCTGTCTGAAGCCATGGCGTCCCAAAAGAAACATCACGTCATTGGTCTGAGGAGCGGAGGAATGATAGCAGGGAATGCAAAGCCATCGGGGTTTAACCATAACCACCGTCTTTTTTTCTGCATGTTGACTCTCTCAAGGTGCTGACATACTATGTTCTCAAAAGCACCTCTGTATGCATTAAAGCAACTATTTCAGTGTAACCAAAGGTGTGATCACATGAAGAGATTTAATGGCCTTCTGCTTGGTGGTCTCAGCATAAAGACGTGACTGTTACAGTAGTCAAAGCTGGAGCCCGTTGTGTATAGCCTGCTGGGCTAATCTAACAACCATTCCTTTTCTGGAGAGCCCTTGGAGGGGCATCTTTTGTTCAAATGCCATTAACTGAACACCGGTTAACGGCATTGTAGTGTAGTATGGGAAAAAAGGAGTGAATTAAACCAACTGCTATAAGTTTCTCCCTCTGAAAACCACTGCTTCAGGGCCTGACAGCAGTCTGGTTTTGGCAGCGAGCAGGAGAGAAGCACATTCAGGACAGGAAGGCTTCAGCATCACCCACTATTCACTCCCTCCCTGAGTCAATTTTCTGCTGTGAATCATAGAGGTGGAGGGGAAAAGAGAGAAATAAGAGGGAGTGAGAGCTGTTGCTACAAAGCCACAGCTTGAGCGAAATCAAGCATTTCTGTTTCCCTTCTCCCCAAATCCCAGGAGAGGGCTGCTTTTCTTTCTGTGGTTGTTGTTCTGGCTCCACCGCACACAGAAATCACAGAAAACAAAGCTTTTTTTAAGACAACAGTGGACAACAAATGGGCTTCGTAAACTTCTGAGAGGACAGACATCAGAATTGCACGTTTTGCCCACTGAGGCAATTGATGGTGACTGTATATGATTATAGGAATTCCAAGTCAATATTAAACATCCCTGCAGGGTTAATGTCATTTCTGAGACCTCTTTATGTTACTTTTAATACTGTTTAGCTTTG
This sequence comes from Lutjanus campechanus, assembly GCA_027495735.1. Taxonomy (NCBI): domain Eukaryota; kingdom Metazoa; phylum Chordata; class Actinopteri; order Lutjaniformes; family Lutjanidae; genus Lutjanus; species Lutjanus campechanus. Next base: position 9,758 of record JAJHUR010099163.1, on the reverse strand, counting down.
GTTTGATGATTGCACTTCACCTTTTAATTAACCAGGCAGTATAATTCAACTGTTTACACATATTTGAAGTGCTGGAATAAGCCTCGTGCAGCATCCTTTGCTGATATTACAGTCATACTCCTAAACAGATGCAGTAAGTAATCTATTGGTTGTACTCATTTCTCATGCTGAAATTCTTTCCTTTCAGCCAGTCAACAATGTCTAGAGGCACTGATGATCACCTCTAGTCTCATAAGTAAAAGTAAAAAAGAAAATAAAAAAACATTTTTTCATTTTTCATGATTATTGTCATAACAATGGAAGTATGCAAATACAAAAAGAAATGCTGTGTTTAACTCTACTTTTATGTTTCCTTGAGAGGCCTCATATTTTATACATACATAATGCATGATACATAATTTTGGATTTGCATCTTTATCTCAAAGAGTACCATGCTTCACTGATTTGGTAGATGCTTAAAAATGATCTAAGTGCTTATTCAAGACCTCAGTTCAGTTCAGCCTGTCCTCACCAAAGAAATCTACTTCAAATGTACAAGCAGCTGATTTCAACTCACGTTTCCTTTCATTGTGAGGTGGCAACGTCTAGTGGGCATAGTTTTGTAATTATGACAGGAGAAATATAATAAAGTCCACATGTGGAGGTGGTGGGGTACAAACACAGGACCTTTAACTCAGGAGACTGGGGTTTCATTGTTGTGTGAAACAAAACGTAGGAATGGAGTAATTTCAGGTTTCAGATTACTTAAGTTTTGTCATGTACGTCAGACCTGCATGACTTAATTTTAACCACAATTACAATCTTTTTCTAAACCTATCCAAGTAGTTTTCATGGCTAAACCTAAACAAAGTCGTGTATTTTGCAACGTAAACCACACTTGTCACGTGACTTGACTCCAATGTGGCTCCACTAAGTCTGTTGCTGCCTGTACTTTCCACTGGTAATATATCTTGTTTTGGTTGTAATTGGCAATGAATCTGTTCTTTTCTAAATGTTTGAGGATGTGTTGGTCTTTATTGTCCTGCCTGAAGTTTGTCTTGAAGCAAAACCAGACAGTGTTCAGTGACGTTTTCTGTACCAGCACTGTGTGCAGGTTGTTACAAAAAGAAAAGAAAATCCTATTTTGTGTGCTTGGACTTATTTTTTGCCATGGTAGTGAATAAGTTATTGAGTATCAATTTTTAAAAAACTAGTATTGTACTGAAGTATGAAATTCTGGTATTGTGACAACATTAATACCAGTAAATGAAATATGACTCAACTCATTTCAGTCCTGAGTGTTGGTTAGCATTAGGACTCAAGACACTCCAGCAAGAAGATAGAGTTGACCATGTGTAGCTTGAGAGGCCAAACACAATGCAAAAAGCACTCGCTGCTGCTTGCTTATTCTTGTGAGCACACAGTCATAATTGAAGGTGACTGAAATGAGTGCATTAACATTTTTAACCATCTCCTCTTTGGGTTAGGACAGCAAGAGGACAATGTTTAGATAAATTTTAGGATAAAAATCCAACAAAAAAAAATGAAGGGCAGAGAAATATGAGTGACATGTGCCCCCTACCCCAGTGAAAATGATACCGTTGCCTTGTTATAAAGTATATTTCAAAGCCTCACGTCATATTTCTTTAAAGCACAGCTCATAATATAAATTGTATATTTAGTGGCAAGCATGATGACTGCCTCTGACACTCAAATAATAGTGCACATTCTGCTACTGCTCTTAGCATACCACCACTACAGCCTTCATTATATGCTGCCCTTCATTATATGAATGCCACTTTCGCTGCTAGCAGCTCTTCGTCATCTTCCTTCCAGCTCTTCATACCCTTCGCTTCCCCTTCAAAAGCTTTTACTGGAGTTTTTTTTTTTTTTTTTTAAAGTGAATCAGTCTCCACAGCTTCCCTTCTCCCAAGCTCTGTTTTTACACTGAGCAGATTTTCTGTCACCATGTGGCAAGCTTGTCAATTTGTAGTTAGTTGAAAACAAGCAGCAGTATGAGCGCTATTTGCGTGTGTTTGGCATGCATATGAGGGTGCCAGTGCTGCTGGCTGTTTCCTAAATCTGGTTGCAAGCTTGGCACAAGATGCTTGTCGCTTGAACATGTTTGACTGTAGCTGAATGCAGTACTTTTCAGGAAGTAAATTTGTCGTGTGGGATTTATGATACTCTTACATATGTTTTAGTTGGTGATGCATCAGACATGGTACTTGTTGCCCAGAGACTTGCTTTCATAATGTTGCCAGCTGATCTGTGTGGTTGAGTACATTAGTGAGAAATGTAAATCACTGGAGGTGGCTGGCTGTGCTTTGTTTTCATTTGAAGTTATTTCAGTTAGCCTAAACAGATATGTGTTTTATTGTAATGGTGCTCTCAGGTTCTCAGCTATCACCTCAGGGACAAGAACAATTTATCAAATTGTAGATGAGAATGTAAAAATGTAAAGCAGCTCAATATATATCACTGTGAAATAGTTGTTTAGAATATATCCCTTTTCACAGAATACTGAGCAGTATTTTAGCACAGGTTCATTGAAGGTGGCAGTATGTTTTCTAAGCTCACTCATCAAACCAAAATCACTTTGCAAGCAGCCAAGAAAAATTACACCATGCTTTTTGTTCGCTGTAGCTTCAGGCACATTTAATGGGGTGGAATATTTTCCTTGTATCAAGATACTCCAACAGTATTGACTGCAGCTTTCCCAGTCTTCAAGCTTCCATGAACAATTGCATTTATTACATTTGAGGAGTGTTATTCAGAGGTATATCACCAAACGTGGTTGTTTATGGTGTAATAAAATTTGCAAAACCCAAACTGCAATTTCCAAAATGCTGAATCAGAGTTACTATACTAACAGTTCTAGGAACTTGTATGGCACTTCGTGGCACCTGGTCTAACTAGGGCAGAGATGTATAAACTGTGAGGGGCCACAGCAAAAGAGATGTGAGGCAATGATACTGCATGATCTGACAGGGGCAGGTGCCTGTAGACTTGGGCGATATTTATTTTCTCATACCTTTATACCCTCCTGACATTTTACCAGGGTATATGGTATTAGGCCGTATTTATGTAAAACTTGACCAAAACGGCCCAACTTGACTGTACTCCACTGTACTGAAAACTGTACTGAAACAACAGACACTCTCTCGACAAGCTGCTGTTTTTATTCACTGACAAACTCAAACCTAAACTGTACATTTACAGTGCTGTTGTTGTACATATGCTACCAGACTACCAACTTCACTGCTCACCTTTTTCCTCCGCCCAGTGTTCATTGACCGTCACTCTCTGCCACCATGAATTCATAAGTCTGCCAGTAGCCCTCTCTCATGCTTGGTACACAATCACTGTGCTACGCTACTCAGACCGTGTGCTTTGACCATTTGGTAGTTTGCAGCATTTGCTGGCTTACCTTTATCATTGGGACAAAACTCAAAATAGTTCCAGGCCAGGAGTATTTTTCTTCTTTTTTGTTAGTTAGTCCTGTAATTTTATCTCTAAGATGCCATGTTTGTCTTCTCAGCTGCACTGAAGAAAGAGGAGCGACTGTATTTACGTCGGTATTGAAATTCACACTGTTGAGATTTCTTAATACCCAGGTATACAGTAACACCTGCCGCCCAAGCCTAGGTACATGTTGGTGTCCTGAAAACAAACAGAAGATAGTTATTTTGACTTTTTCCAGTACAATAAGCAGTTAGAGGTGCAACAGAGACTGTGAAACACACTTCATGGAGGTACTTCAGGTACATAAAGTAGCTATTTGGGGCGTCACGATTCTCCAAATCTAGGATTCTATTAGACTTTTGATTTTAAGGCCATGATTTGATTCAATTTTAAGGTCACGATTTGAGTTGATTTTAGATTTAAACTATTTTTCAGCACTGTCAACTATGGTAGACTATCGAGTCTTGATTTGTAAAGATCACCTGACCATTGGTTTTCTTCCCTGTTAACTGGCATTTACACTCAAATTCTTCTTTCCAGTTCTCAGTACAAGCACATTGCTGTAGTCATAGGAAAGTGCTTCAGGACATAAGGGGTAGTAAAGTTACTTTACTCAGCTGTAACATGGTTAGATAAGCTTATAATAGTAATTACCGAAAGACTGTGTATTGTGTTTGCTGTCACAGAAGAGAAATTAAAACATACAATGTTACTATGGTGTCCTCCTGCATGCTTCACCACAGTTGTGTGAAATGCTTTTTAGCATAGATAAAAAAACAAAACAAACATTGATATTACCCTTGTAGCTATAATCTGTGTTTTTACAATAACAATGTATCCATTGACAGTGTATGAAAGGGGTCACCTGTAGTGAACCTAAAGAGAATTATCGCCTGAATCTGCAGCTGCCCTGGGATTAACAAAGCTTTAAAGTGAGTTTAAGCTCAGTGTTTAGCTGTCCGGCTGCAACTTTACTGATTTGGTTCAATCTCAAAGCTCTCATAGCATTGTTTTTAGATGCAGCAGGCAGATCTCACCTAGAGCACAATGCATTACAGTACATTAAGGAAAATCAATTAATTGAGCTTCACAGAGCCAATACTAATCAATTAAAAATGATTATTTTGGGTCTTCCGCAGTACACATTAATATAATAGCCAATTGCATACTTGTTATAATGATTTGCTGACATTATATCACACAATCTGTACTTTTGAGTGTGTAAGGAATATCTAATACTGTAGATATTAACTTAGTATTAATGTGCTGGCTAATTTTCAGTTAAATACAGTATTCTTTCATGAATGCAGTATCTCAGCAGATTCTAAATAACTCTCATTATTCCCAGCCGTGAGATGATTTTTTAACGATGACTGAGTTGTCAGTTGTAGACAGCTAATCAAATTGGCCAGTTCCACAGAAAGTGATTTTTCTTTGGTAATAGTGAATGGCAGAATCCAATAAAAGCTCTGACCCAGTGCAGTCACCGTAAGCAATCTGTGTGCCTGTTTAAGCAAATGGTTCATTTGCCTTTACATCTGTCAGCAATTAGGTGTAATTATTTAAGCCAACAAGGGCAGCTTCAAAGGGTAAAATCCATCCCACAATGCCGCTCGGGCTGGGATTGTTTTCAGCACAACATTATTTTCCTCCTTGTTGTTTGTTCTCATTTGATCAGGACAGTCTGCACTTCATCTTGTTTCGCAGTATGCTTTGCTTATTCAGGTTGTCACCACATGGCTAGTGTGCATGTTATCTTGCTTTTGTTTGCTTTACACCGAAATCCTTTTATTCATATTCTTCCACACACAACAGACGACCTGCCAGCTGATGTCTATGTCTGAAATAGTCTAATATAAGCTTTCACAACAAAAATTCAGTGCTGTGATTCAGTAACACAGCAACACAAATACTGTTGGTTCACATCTCTCTGCGCCCATTAAAGGGCCACTCTGCCTGCTCTGCCTGCTCTGCTCACTCTGTGATTAACATGAAAAAAGCCAGGCTGTATCTGCTCCTCATGTTTATTTAATCAGGGTAAATGTTGTGGGTTCTTGTGGCTCATGCCGAATATGTTTGTTTTTCATTAAGTCCTGTGCTCTGCTGGCGTCTCTGCAGAAGGCCTAATTTCCCTCCTGTTAAGATGCATACTGGAAACACATGTAAGCACACAAGCGCACACACATATGCAGCGTCACAAATGCAAACTCACATGAATACAGATCTGTTGACTTTGGTGCTCAGTGAGATCTCTTGTTGCCAATCTTGACAATGTTGTAAGATCGTTTTAGCAACAGTCTTTTCAGGAATAACTCCAAACTCCCATCCACTACAGGCCTGCTGTTACATTGTCACCCTGGGCATGTCTCGTTTTCCAAGCATGATTATTGTGGCCACAATGCAGCCATTTGATCGCTATCTTTGAAACGATATGTGTGGCCCGCACCGCTTTGTTTTATTTGGGAAAATCAGTTGTTGTGTTTCTCTCAGGACGACTGATAAGACTGAATGACACAAATGGGGCCCGGTTGCTGAGATATCCCATTACCCCAGCTCCCCTCGATCCTGTCTGCTCTCACAGAAAGAAAAAGAATCCATATTTGTTGAACAGCCAGACAGAGCCAGGAAATCAGATCGTCATACACAGGATATCCCCTTGTCTTTTTTCATGCAACCCTCTGACTCAAATGGGGAAAAAAAAATCTCTAGTATGATGAGATTAGTGCCAGGAAATTGACTAGGTGTCTTTGTGTGGTGTGTATGTGACTTATTGTGGGTGTGTGTGTGTGTGTGTGTGTGTGTGTGTGTGTGTGTGTGTGTGTGCGTGTGTGTGTGCGTACGTGCGCACGCGTGTGTGTGCACGCATTTTTGAAGTGGACACTATTTTGTCAGGCCTCACTATTGTTGTCAGAGTGTTATCATGAGAAACACTAATGCAGGTGAACAAACATCTTGTAGATGGTTATGTCTGTCAGGGGAATAATTTACTGCCACCTGAAAAGCTCTTCTAGCCTCAGATAACTCCCCCCACTTGTTTCTCTGTATAATGCAGACATTGGCTGATCTGCACCTGAACATTCTCAGCAGGTGTGTGCGTGTGTGTATGTGTGTATTTTTGGGTGAGCACCTGCATCTATTCTGAGACAGTACAGAAGGTAGACAGACTTTCAGATCATGGATTTAGGGGTGAAAAATGGAGCTAGGGGGGTTCCAGTTTTGAAGTTTTGCTCGGGTTTCCTGCTGCACACTTCCAGTCTGTCTCCTACTGCAAAGCACAGTATATACACTAGATGTGGTGTGACAAATCTGTCTTCTACAAATAATGCTTTGTGCTCTCAGTTTCTCACCCTCTATTGGTTTACTGGTTTTATTGTTGAGGTGATTGAGGTGATTGAGGAGATCTGTGTAACCCATTTTTAGTGGCAACATCATCCCTGATTGACATAAATTGTCATTATAATTCTCATAAGTTACTTATTTAGACAGTGAGCTAATTACTATTAACTACTCTCTGCTCATCATATTTGTCAAATCCAGCAATACACTTCCTGATCATAGACTGGTGAGAAAAACTGTCTTACTAATACTTACTGGTAACTGGTGGGGGGTGTGGTTTATGTTGGGCTCCATTCACTGATCCAGTACTGCAGGTGAAGATGAGCTACTGTTGATCTGGAGTATGTACTAGTGTAAAGGCACAAAGCCCTGCCACCCTTTGGTAGTAAAAAGGCTTAAACCTCTTTGGATGGCAGGGGAGAGTTAATGATGTGTCAAAACATTTGCAATAATCTGGGTATGAAATCAGTTGTGACTTGGATGATTACAGTGATAAAAGAAAAGAAAAAAGTCCAAAGCCATGTTACAATCTATGTGAGGTTGTACTTTGTCACAGTAGTGCTTTGCACAAAAAAGCTAAAATCAGCATACTAACATGCTCACAGTGACCAGCATGCTTATGTTTGGCAGCTTCTTAGTTTAGTGCATTAGTATGCTAACATTTGCTAATTAGTACTGACAACAAAGTGAGGAGTTCAAATTGCAAAAACAGAAACACCATTCTTAAAATAAATAAACCAACACCATTTTGGTTGATATTCCCCTGACTGCAAAATTAGAAAATCATGATTTAAAAAAAAAGAAAAGAAAAAAGAAATATCAAAAAACCAACACTAGTTTGATTGATATTCCTTGGAGTGCACCAAAAAACACGATTTAGGAAATTAAATGATATTACTCAGCCCATCTTACTGTACTGTTCCACCTGCTTCTTCAACATGTTATCTGTTACTAACCGGGGCAAACTCACACTTATAACCAATACTGCTGCCAGAAGAATTGGTCTCCCCACACCCAACCTTACAGAACTAAACAACAAGGCCATAGCACTCATTGCAACCAGAATAGCACAGGACATCATTCAGCCACCATCTGACCCTGCTGCCCTCTGGGTGCAGGTACAGAGTTCTGAGGTGCAGAAGGGCTCGCTTTGGGAAAGGCCTGATCCCAGCTGCCATAGCCAACTTAAATAAGATGATTTGTTGAGTGTATTCTGTGGTCTAAATATGTTGTTACTGTGTGTTGTTTGTTTGTTGATCAATGTGTGCAATGCTGTAGAAATTAATTTCTCTTTGGAGACAACAAATTCTAAGTCTAAATTAAAAAATGAGATATCTGTTCTATCTGCACATGAACCCTTCAGATACAGCTAAAGTTAATGGGAATGTCATTAGCTTTTCTTTGGTCATGAACATAAGTGTTCGACAAATGTTTGACAAACAAAATGCAAATAATTGCGCAATATGAAACAATAAAGGATCGCCAAAGTAATCACAGTTTATTCTGAGAAGAATAAGAATGTTTGAACCAAACTTCATGACAATCTATCCAATAGGTGTCAAGTCATTTTTATTAAAGAACAGAAATATCAGTCTCAAGGTGGGACTAGAGGTAAAGTCATTAGGATTCATCACCTAGAATTCATGGATGTCTGTACAAACCTTTTTATGAATTTATTCAGTAAATGTTGATGCTTGATGATATTTTAAGGATTAATCATCTTGGCACCATGGATGACTGTGCCAGATTTCATGGCAATCCATCCGTTGGTTTTTCTGAGAATTTCACTCTTAACCAAAGTATTGGACTATTGACTGTCATTGTAGAGATATACCTCTACTGTGGCTAATAAAAACTGAATTCATATTAAGCTTTATTGTTTCCTGGAAACGGGGCCACAGTCTGGTCAGAGTTGTTGTCTTCATTTGATGTTTTAATCTATTAACATTTGTTATTACTGCATTGTATTATTAGCTATTTCTGTATAGGAAATAATGGATCAGATCATGCTCAGTACGCGGGCTATAAGTGTTGTGTGGTGTGTGAACTTCAGAAGGACTCTTGACAAGTGAAGATGGTTTTTATGTCCTCACTGCAGGGTCCTCACAGGTGAAGTCCGACACTGTTTTGTGTGAATGTGAGGGATTAAATTGTATCCTATTTGTGCACCACACCCAAAGATTTAGATCACAAGATAAGAATTATGCCAAGTTGTATTGAAGTCTTATGTTTAACAGTTGTTTAAGCTACCTTTGATGGCAGCCTCGAGACACTTACGACTGAATAAATACAGTCAACTTCCCTAAATTCACACTTCAATATTTCCAAATTTTGGTTGCATTCAGCCTAGAAGTGACTAATTCACATATCTAAGCAATGACAGCTCCTGTCTTCTGCCTCATGGATTTTCTCAAGGGCTTATCTACTTGGCTGTAAATGTAGCTGGATTGTTTTGTTAGTTCTTAGCAGATTTTCAATTGTGTGTTCACCTTTAATTCTTCACACTGCACTGTTTTTATCCACCACTATTAAATGAGCCCAAATATGGTGAAGTCAACATGGATATTAAAGGGACAGTTTACCCCAAAATCTAAAATATGTATTTTTCCTGTGGGCTGTACTGTTTATCCATTTAGATAGTTTTGGTGCAAGTTGCTAAGTCCAGGACATATCGGCCGTAGAGTTGTCCGCCTTCTCACCCCCACGGTTCGGCATGCATGTGATCCGCGAACTACGTGTAACTGTCATAGCGTGAAGCACAATTTTACTGACCCTGTTACTGTTATTTAAGTAATAATACCCGAAATCTGAATGCAGAGCTGCTGCAGATGCTGCTGTGTTTTATTTTGCAGCCCATCTCTGTGAGGCAGAAGAGTCTAAAAAAAGGAAGAGCCACTGATTTAAAAGCCGTCCCATCATCGTCTCAAGTGAAATTCCAACCATGACTTTGGACATTTGCTCTGATGTAATTATGCTGT